>JAXIVJ010001720.1:0-37500 GCA_036785665.1 Chirona hameri
ATCAGGCTCCGTCAGTTGTCAGGCTCCGTCAGTTGTCAGGCTCCGTCAGTTATCAGGCTCCGTCAGTTATCAGGCTCCGTCAGTTGTCAGTTGTCAGGCTCCGTCAGTTGTCAGGCTCCGTCAGTTGTCAGGCTCCGTCAGTTGTCAGGCTCCGTCAGTTATCAGGCTCCGTCAGTTGTCAGGCTCCGTCAGTTGTCAGGCTCCGTCAGTTGTCAGGCTCCGTCAGTTGTCAGGCTCCGTCAGTTATCAGGCTCCGTCAGTTGTCAGGCTCCGTCAGTTGTCAGGCTCCGTCAGTTATCAGGCTCCGTCAGTTATCAGGCTCCGTCAGTTGTCAGGCTCCGTCAGTTGTCAGGCTCCGTCAGTTGTCAGGCTCCGTCAGTTGTCAGGCTCCGTCAGTTATCAGGCTCCGTCAGTTATCAGGCTCCGTCAGTTATCAGGCTCAGTCAGTTGTCAGGCTCCGTCAGTTGTCAGGCTCCGTCAGTTATCGCTTATGGGTTTATGTATTGCATTGATGTATTATACGGTTGGCATGGGTACTTCGTTGTTGTGATTGTTAAGTTTAAGATTGTGCTGCTTTGTGGGCACCAAATGACCTCAGCAGTCTGTGCATCCCAAAACCCCAATAACCACCATGATATTTAATCAAGTCATTAGATATAATTAGATACGAGCCGCCCTCTGCCGGCCGATTAGGACACATCGCATCCCGTTCAGCTCTGAGGGAATATGACGCTGAACCTGCTACAGGGCAGGGGCGACAAGGTCTCCGCCTGGGCCTCTGGTAACGGGTGACGATGCCTGTTTCAGGGCAGGGGCAGCAAGGGCTCCATCTTCGTCTGGGCCTCTGGTAACGGGTGACGATGCCTGTTTCAGGGCAGGGGCAGCAAGGGCTCCATCTTCGTCTGGGCCTCTGGTAACGGGTGACGATGCCTGTTTCAGGGCAGGGGCAGCAAGGGCTCCATCTTCGTCTGGGCCTCTGGTAACGGGGGCCGGTACGTGGACAACTGCAACTGTGACGGCTACACCAACAGCATCTTCACACTGTCCATCTCGTCGGCCACACAGGGCGGGTGAGTGATCAGCATGTCCATCTCGTCGGCCACACAGGGCGGGTGAGTGCTCAGCGTGTCCATCTTGTCGGCCACACAGGGCGGGTGAGTGCTCAGCGTGTCCATCTCGTCGGCCACACAGGGCGGATGAGTGCTCAGCGTGTCCATCTCGTCGGCCACACAGGGCGGGTGAGTGCGCAGCGTGTCCATCTCGTCGGCCACACAGGGCGGATGAGTGCTCAGCGTGTCCATCTCGTCGGCCACACAGGGCGGGTGAGTGCGCAGCGTGTCCATCTCGTCGGCCACACAGGGCGGATGAGTGCTCAGCGTGTCCATCTCGTCGGCCACACAGGGCGGATGAGTGCTCAGCGTGTCCGTCTCGTCGGCCACACAGGGCGGATGAGTGCTCAGCGTGTCCATCTCGTCGGCCACACAGGGCGGATGAGTGATCAGCGTGTCCATCTCGTCGGCCACACAGGGCGGATGAGTGCTCAGCGTGTCCGTCTCGTCGGCCACACAGGGCGGGTGAGTGCTCAGCGTGTCCATCTCGTCGGCCACACAGGGCGGGTGAGTGCTCAGCGTGTCCATCTCGTCGGCCACACAGGGCGGGTGAGTGCGCAGCGTGTCCATCTCGTCGGCCACACAGGGCGGATGAGTGCGCAGCGTGTCCGTCTCGTCGGCCACACAGGGCGGATGAGTGCTCAGCGTGTCCATCTCGTCGGCCACACAGGGCGGATGAGTGCTCAGCGTGTCCATCTCGTCGGCCACACAGGGCGGATGAGTGATCAGCGTGTCCATCTCGTCGGCCACACAGGGCGGGTGAGTGCTCAGCGTGTCCATCTCGTCGGCCACACAGGGCGGATGAGTGCTCAGCGTGTCCATCTCGTCGGCCACACAGGGCGGGTGAGTGCTCAGCGTGTCCGTCTCGTCGGCCACACAGGGCGGATGAGTGCGCAGCGTTGATGCCGGATGTCGAACGCATCACAGGGTATGGCGTAACAGCGCCTTCACCATATAAGAGACTTAACCCCCGCCGGTGCAGCGTCCGATCACTGCGTGACCGTGCAGGGAGGGGGGGGGGGGGTACACCCTCCTTAGCGTTTCGCCCCTAATTGAGCTAGCGCTTCGATAAAAACAAACGTGTTGCTTGTGACGAGGGGAAGCCATTTACACCCGATTTTAAGGTCCTGGGTCATTCGGTGACTTATGAGGTCATGTCAATGACCAAAAAAAAATCATCAAAATTGTGGGGGTATTGCCCTTCGGTACACCATTAGTTATTAGTTAAGCCCTATAATATACCTACCAATCGATAGAAAATATCACATTTCGTAACTATGGATGTTACATTTTGCACTATAACTAATTCTAGCTTCAATAATTAATATATCGCCGCTTCCGTCGCCTCACCGCCGCCAAACTTTGCTTACACGCCAGCTGACGACGACCGACCTTGATACAAGTATAGACGGCGATCACGGCGGCCCGGCTATGACGTCACATCACTTATTTACGCTGTGGGATTAGGTGGAACGGACTAGTAGCCCGCTCGACCGGACTTAATTGGAACGGACTAGTAGACCGCTCGATCGGACTTAATTGGAACGGACTAGTAGACCGCTCGACCGGACTTAATGGCAGGTTAGGCTAGGTTAGGTTAGGTTAATATTCGGCGGCATTTTTACTCATAAATATACGGTCATTGTTCCAATGACGTCATGGACGATCCTTATTTTCCCCTGTGAATCTTCCTGCGTCGATATGTATCTGCGTAGTTAAGTCATTGTTCCAATGACGTCATGAACGATCCTTATTTTTTCCTGTGAATCTTCCCGCGTCGATATGTCTATCTGCGTAGGTATGGCGACGATCATGGGGCATCTCTGGAAGATTTCTCAGGAAGGTTTTTGTTTGAACATTGTTAGGTAAGATACATTCTAAACAACATAAAAGGTAGACAATAGTCAAATAGTGTCTTGCAAGATGCGTAGTGACCAAATAGTTCAGTTTTGTAACATCTAAAACGCCGTGTACGGCCAGTATGATCAAAATTGTAAATGCGTAGAAATGTAATGTAATCGAGCTAGAATCGTGCATGAACATATAATTATGCTTAATGAGTGCCAAATTTGAAATCATCGTCACAAAATGTCGTAGAAACTGCCAAATACCAAAAAGGTCATGTCAGGTCATCTGAGGTCAGTGACCTCGGTTGACCTGTGGAAGCGCACGACCCCAGTGGAACATAACATTATTGAAAATGGATCCCAGATTTGAAATCAACGTCACAAAATGTTCTAGAAACTGACAGATGTCAAAAAAAGGTAATCTGAGGTCATCTAAGGTCAGTGACCTCGGTTGACCTCGGAAAAGGCCAATTGAGGTCACAGTCTCAGTGGAAACCACAACTGTCACCTGTAAACACCTGTGCATATGCTTCTGAACAACAAACACTCGGAAACTGCACAAGTTACAAGGATCGATACTACAGGACGCCAGTTGCGCCCGACATGACCTTGAAAAAGGTCATAGGTCATGGGTCATGGGAGTTAGAAGTTTTAAATTTTCAGAGTGTGTGTCAAATTGTTCAAAAGTAGGGTGCTGGAAGTTTCATCGCAGCAATTGGTTGATATTTACGCGAGCTATTCCCGAAAAACCGAGGGGGTGACATCCACCCCCCCCCCCCCCTGCACTGGCGAGGGTTAACACTCTGGAGGCTGTGTTGCATGATCACCATATTAATGCCATCATAAATTTGCCAACAGGAAACATTGCATCGTCTGGTGTACCAAGCATTGAATCGGGAGCCTGACCTGAATGGATAGACGGGTTAACACCGTTCGTTTTTTTAACTCTGACAAAGTTGCTGACGAGCGGAGTTCACACGGTACCACTGTCGTTCGGGTAAACGTGGTTCTGTCGTTTGGTAAACGTGGTTCTGTCGTTTGATAAACGTGGTTCTGTCGTTCGGTAAACGTGGTTCTGTCGTTCGGTAAACGTGGTTCTGTCGTTCGGTAAACGTGGTTCTGTCGTTCGGTAAACGTGGTTATGTCGTTCGGTAAACGTGGTTCTGTCGTTCGGGGAACGTGGTTCTATCGTTCGAGAAACGTGGTTCTGTCGTTCAGTAAACGTGGTTCTGTCGTTCGGGAAACATGGTTCTGTCGTTGGGTAAACGTGGTTCTGTCGTTCGGTAAACGTGGTTCTGTCGTTCGGGAAACGTGGTTCTGTCGTTCAGTAAACGTGGTTCTGTCGTTCGGTAAACGTGGTTCTGTCGTTCGGGAAACATGGTTCTGTCGTTCGGTGAACATGGTTCTGTCGTTCGGTAAACGTGGTTCTGTCGTTCGGTAAACGTGGTTCTGTCGTTCGGGAAACATGGTTCTGTCGTTCAGTAAACGTGGTTCTGTCGTTCAGTAAACGTTGTTCTGTCGTTTGGTAAACGTGGTGCCATGTGGGAGCGATGGCGGCTGAGAGCTGGGAAGCTCCTGGCCATTACTGCTACCCGGTGTAGTTTGTCTACTGAATTCCAACTAAGCACGACTGCTGGGCGCTGGGGCCGGGTGGTATTTTAGCCAGCCATGTGCGGAGTCACCTACTGTCTGCATCAGGGTCCTAGGATTGCTTTAGAGCTAGGGTGCGGAGTGGAAAATTCCGGCTACATATCAGCATAAGAGTGGAAAATTCAACTAAAAACCATTTGTACTAGGCTTTATCAATACCCATTTACCCGTTCACCACAATTAGTTATTACCTATGCCAATTATTACCCTCCACAGGCTGTCCTTATCATTACATCCATAAATTAGTATCAGGGTTCCAATTATCCAATACAATTCAAGATAAGGAGTAGAAAATTCACAGTAAAACTTGGGGAAAAGAGTGGAAAAATAGTATCCATAGGGTGACGTTTTCCACCGAAATATCCCAATGCTAGGACTGGTCCGCATTAGTAGGCGAGTAGGTCGAAGCCAGTCTATACAGGGTAGCGACAGGTCAAGACCTCCCTAGTTCGCATTGGTTGGTGGGTTGAGCAGGTCTGAACCTATGCAAACCGTATAGAAGCAAATCAAGCGCTCCCTTGCCGGCATTGGTAGGTGAGTTGCGCAGTGAGCAGGTCCTAGCCTAGTACCTGCACAGCAATGGGACAGGTGTGAACCCAATGACTGGCCACCACAGTAGAGATGCAGCGGTGTGAATGTACAGCTCACGACTCCATTGGCGACAGTGACAGGTGTGAACCCAATGACTGGCCACCACAGTAGAGATGCAGCGGTGTTAATGTATATTGTATAGCTCCATTGCCGACAGTCTACTTCACGGTTTTATTCATGGTAATCGCCGGCATGGGCTTTGGTCGTTTGTTTTAAAGTGTCCGTGGTTTGCCTGATAACTTCTGGAGCAGACTCTTGTTGTAAATATAGAAAATGTGTTGTTTAGTAATTGCACTGAGTTGCCACTGCATCATAAGTCTGGGCTGGAGAGCAACATTTCTGATGTGGTGAGATATTCTTGAATGCGTTTCCCAGCACAGATTATTACCAGTAAGGCGCCGTAGTCGGCGATGAACGAGCGAGCACGAAGGAAATGTATGGTGAATTTCAACGCGATCGGGCAAGTAGTTTCTGAGATACAAAAAAAAATATGCGCACATGCAGAGGCGTCCCTGAATTGTGGGAAAGAGGCGGCTGAGAGGTCCCTAACCACACACTTAATTTGAGCACAAACGGCTCAGCCGTTCCTGAGATATATAATAGGGGTGTGCACGTGCGCACGTGCAGAGGTACCCCCCCCCCTGACTTGTGGGATGCCGGCGGCTCAGATGTCCCTAACCACACACAAAATTAGAACACAATCGGTTGAGCCGTTCCTGAGATATAGAATAGGGGTGTGCACGTGCGCACGCGCAGAGGCACCCCACCTCTGACGGTGGGAAAGTGGCGGCTGAGAGGTCCCTAACCACACACCAAATTTGAACATAATCGGCTCAGCCGGTGCAGAGTTTTTGCGAGAAAACACGTTTCAACACCCCTCACGCGGCACGTGCCACGTGCAGTGATAGTCACCAACATGAGTCGGCATCGGTGTCAAACAGGGTAGGTTGGATGGGGCTGCTCAGCAAAGAAGTCCGCTTGTTAATCGGACGTGTGGTTGCAGAGATATGAGCTTCTCAAAAGCGTCGCCACGGGTCGGGCCGGGTCGGGCCGCTCATATTAATATTTTTCCCATATACCACGGAAGGACGAGCGAGCGCTTCGCGCTCGCTCGTAATAATCGCCTTTGAACTAGCATTTGTGGTGTGAAATTGAACCTGACCTGAACTTAACCCGCGCGCACGGGGGTTGATTTCCGCCCCCCCCCCCCCCCCCCCCCTCAGGCTTTTCAAAGATAGCGAAAAAAAACGGCAGCGCGCAGCGCCGCAGAGTTTTGGTACACCTGTTAGGACATCAATTGCGCACACTTTGAAAAAATAACCTCTGGTCATCTCAGGTCAGGTCACCAGACTAGGTCAAGTGACCCCCCCTGTCACCTGGGCTGCCCTAAAACTTAACTAGGGCGCGCGAGACCTGGCGCTTTGGTGGGCGGCCGAACGAAATAATACAACACGTATAGAGTTTGCAAGCGGTGCCATGACTTAAGTGCTTTGGCACTTTTGCACCAATTGCTTGATTGTAATTTCTGCATTATTATGTGTATTATGAATAAATCTCACAAACAAACCTCCAAAAATGTTTACAGTTGTGCCAAAGTCAGAGTTTCCCACCGATCAGTTTGAAACTTACAAGGATGTCATGAGGGCATAAGTACTTACAATTCGTTTATCTCGGAATTTTGATATCGGTGACCCAAGGTTAGGTCAATTTCGTAACCTCCCCATAATAAGTCAATGGGGAAATCTTCCTATTTCAAGCATATACATGACATTAGTCCAATTACTTCTGGATCATGTTATGTTAGGATATCATTGATGATCCAAGTGTAAGTTTTGTTCGGTGACCCCTATTGGGTCATTTGAGGTCATGCGAGGTCACCATCACTTTGTTTGTCAATAACTCCCGACATAATGAAGATAGAGACGTAAAACAGACATCAATGTGTTTGTCTCGTCGAGACACGTCTTCCCATATGCAACATGTCCTACTTGGGTCACCACTTGACCTTGACCTGAGGTCAATCTTTTTTTTAAAGTTAACTTAACAATGTCACCATGTATATCATTCGAAGCGCCTTGCCAAGATAAACACAATGGCGTAAACAGTTTTCCGTTATCTGTATTAAGTAAACAGTTAATGACGAACAATTTAGCAAAAAAAAACATTTTTCTTTTTTGACCTCTGGAGCCTCAAATATTGATCTGAGATCAAATTTGATGACACCGTACCGATTGAAAATTTCATTGGCTGGCGTTTGTTTTTTTCCGTTTGTTTCTAACTAGCATAGTTTCTGAGATATATGGGAATTTCTGAAGCGATGTCCTAAAACAGGAAACAACTGGAAAATTTGGCCTTTGATGACCTCTGGTGACCTCAATTTTGACCTGCCCTAAAACAATACTGAAATACTTTCGATAGAACATGTATCAAGCTATCAAATCCCGTTTTCCGCTTCTCGCTATGTAGCGTAGTTTTCGAGATCTCAGGGGGGGGCGGAAATCACCCCCCCCCCCCCTGCAGTTCGTGTTCGGCGCAAAGCCCCTGCAGTGCACGGGTTAACACGCGCCCTGGAGGGCCTCTGATAATGACACGCCCTGGAGGGGGGAGGGGCGGATTTCGCCCCCCCCCCCCTATGATCTCGAAAACCACCCAACGTAGCGACAAGCGGGAAACGACGTTAGATAGCTCGAGACAAGCTCTTTCGAAAGTATTTCGTTATTTTTTTTCAGGTCAATATTGAGGTCACCAGAGGTCATCAAGGGTCAGATTTTCAAGTTTTCAAGACTTCGGTTCGAACACCCCCAAATATCTCGGGAACTTCGATAGTTAGCAGCAAACGGAAAAAAAAACAATCGAAAGTCATTGAAAAATGCAATCGACATAGGTGTCCTCAGATTTGAGCTCAGGTCAATAGTTTAGGCTCCAGAGGTCATCGAATGTCAAAGGTGATTTTGTTTTCAAAACTGTTTTCCCCAAATAACCTTTTACCTAATAAAGATAAAGCAATAATGCTTACGCCATCGCGTGTGTCTTGTCAAGGCGCTTCGAATCATATGCATGGTGACCGGGTTAGGTCAACTGAGAAATTTGACCTCAGGTCAAGGTCAAGTGGTGACCCAAGTTGGTCATGTTGCATATTGGGAGACGTGTCTCGACGAGTCAAACATATTGGTACCGTTTTATCTTCTCTATCTTCATTATGTCGATAGTTATTGATAAAACCGTGTTGGCGGTCACAAAATTGACCTGACCTTAGGTCACCGATATTAGAAATCCGAGATCAACAAATTGTTGGTATCTATGACCTTATGAAGTCCTGCAAGATTGAAACCGATCGGCGTAAAACTGTGGCTGTGGTACTACTGCAAACGTTTTGGAGTTGAGGTCATCACGTGACCTGGTCTGGTGACCTGACCTGAGATGACCTGAGGCCAATAATTTTACATAATGCGGGAAGTTCATTTCTAAACAGGTATACAAAAAACGGCGGCGCTGCGCGCCGCCGTTTTTGCGCTATCCTCGAAAAACCGGAGGGGTGGGCGGATTTCGCCCCCCCCCCTCCAGGGCGCGTGTTAAGGAGCTGTGAATAATAGACCAACACTTAATTTTTGTTTAAAGTCAGTTCCACATTTTGTCTTATTTTCCTTCCCAACTTCCTGGAGGGGCCCCAATCGGATGTAACTTAAACCGTATTCGATACTTATCTATTAGTGTTGACATTTTTTACTAAAGTTGTCATTAAGATCTCCTTAAAACGAGTTGTATATGCATTTGCCCATCTACTGACGGTTCTTCAACCTTCTACAGTCCCAATTCTGTTTTTTTCTTCATATTATTGCCAACAGAGCCTATGCTCCACTGACAGGCGAGGTCGTGAAGATAAGATGAAACAGTAAATACGCTATGCAGCACACACATCACATTATCACACAGCCTGAAGTCTCCAGTTACAGACTACAGGGTCAAAACGTACTTAATCACCTGGGCTCTAAATGCTCCAAAACTGGCATCCAGTAATTGCACTGAGTCTGCGTTAAAAGCACTGCCTTAAAAGGCATTCATTGCTCTAGATATCCGTCAGAACATCCCAGAGTCGATAGTTCTTACCCGTGCTTGAGGCACGATGAAAAGAGAGACGGTGCGGGTCGATCGAGGCGGCACGTGCAGGGGAAACGACTCGAGCAGGACCTGAGAGTCCACTTTCCCCGGCAGGATGTTCCTCAAGAAGAGCAGGTCGTGCGTCATTCTACGAGATGCTAAGGAGCAGAAGAGCAGATTTTGTAATGGAGCAGAAGATTACCATAAGAAAGAGAATTAGCTTGTCCGGAGGATGTACGAGTGAGCAGCCAAATGAGGAACTTGTGCTGCACTCGATCGACCCGCACCGTGTGGGAGTTGGCCGCCCCCGCCCAGACCACGCTACAGTATTCTAAAATCGAACGCACGTTCGCGAAGTACGCGGCTAGCACTGCGCTCCGGTTGAATTTTGAAGTGCTAGTACCGACTGGAAAAGAACGAGTAAGGAGGCCTAGTGCTCGGTTGGCCCTGCTGACTATGTCAGAGACATGTGATGCAAAGGTTAGCTTGGTATCTATGTTACGGCCGAGGTCCCTAATTTTGCTTACATGATCCAGTTCGGTACTATTTATAAAATATTTGGTTTGGACGGGTGCACGCCTGAGAGTCAATGTAAACTATTTGCATTGCAGGGTTGAGGGTCAGTCCCCACCTGACGGACCACGCCGACAGATGGCTGAGATCCCTTTGCAGTAGCAGTCTGTCAGCTGGGGAGGTGATTTTGCGGAAAATGTTGACATCCTCGGCGTGCAAAAGGCAGCCGGATTCCATGTTACTCTGTAGATCGTTAACCCTCGCCCTACGGTGGGGCCTGACAGGCCCCCCTGAGGTTTTTCTTGAATAACTTTTTACACATGCGGTGCATCTTGCAAAAAAATTCGGTAGCTTAGTTTACAGCAATTATACGTAGGCTGTAAAAATTTATTTGAAATTGGTTGAGAAATTTGGGAAATAATGACGGTTTGATGACGTCATGTTGGTAAAAAATAGAAATATTTGAAACATCGTAGAAAATAGAGTTTTAAGGCAAATTGCAAGCGCAATTCATCAAAGATACAAAATGGCATTCTCTTGAAAATAGCAATCTCAGATTTTCAAAATTTTGTTTTTTTTTACCCCTAAAATAAAATAAAACTGTTTTTTTTTAATCCCCACAAAATATTTGTTCTCAAAGATATTAGAAAAACCGGAATATATGTGGGAGAACTGAGTATGGACAATACTCATACCAAATTTAAAAGTAATATCTTCATTTTTGACTGAGTGATGCTCCCTAAGTGTAAGAAATTGATGACGTAATTTTTAAAAATAACTTTTTTGTTACTTTTTTTTGACAAGATACGAACAAATAATTACCTTTTCTGTATCTCTGAGCCAAAACTGGTCTAAGAACATGCCTTTTTATTTACATTTACCAATTTCTAATTTTGAGGTTTTCTGAAGAGCAAAATCGCTGTACGTGGTACGTGGACGTGGTAAATCCGAGATCACTTGACCTGGAAGGTCATCCGTTGACCTGAAACATAAAAATCGCATACTGTTAGATTCCTCTCATGACAGGCAACATTCTGGTACTCACCGCATTGCTCTAAGTTGCTTGGTTTGGAAGTTAACAGGGGGCCGTTAGGCCGACCCCCCTCCCCCACCCCCGTAGGGCGAAGGTGAAAAAGCTCCTGTAGGGCGAGGGTTAAAGAACATCGAAAAGAGAAGTGGAGCCAAAAGTGATCCTTCTGGAACGCCGGAGGTCACCGATTTCCAGTCGGAAGTTTTGCCGTTGACGATAACTCTGGCGTCTATCGGACAGATACGAGACGAACCATTCCAGTGCAAGCTCCTTCAAGTGGTAAGAGTGTTTTAGCTTGTGAATGAGGAGCGCATGGTTGAAGCTCTGGAAAGCGGTCGAATAATCAGTATAAATTGCGTCCGTCTGATATCCGTCGGATATGGCCTCCCACGCGTACTTAAGATAAACACTTAAGTTTGTGCTGCACGAACGCCTAGGAATAAAATCATGCTGCTACTGGCTCAAAACCGGTGTAACATGGCGGAATAGCTTAGCATACACAACGCTTTCCAGTATCTTCCTGAAGAGAGGAAGCAGGGAAACAGATCTGTAATTTGATGGCTGTTTTTTGTCGCCTTTCTTGAATAATGGTATTATGTTTACCTGCCCCCATCTCCATGGCAAGATACCGGACCTCACCGACAGGTTACAAATCTTTGTAATGGGGATGACCAGCTCGTCCGCACACTCCGTGATTATGCGAGCACTGATGTTATCTGTCCCGCATGCCTTGGGACTGACCATGGTGTGCGCAGCTCGCACAGCCGCCTCAAAAACACGTATGCGACACATGTTCTCGACTGGGTATCTCGGGATATGAGGAAGGTTCTGCACACTTGGGTCAGTGAACTTGGCAGCGAACACCTCGTTCAGTGCGTTCGCGCGATCCAGGTCATCCGACACGAGTACGCGATCAGAGTTATAAAGCACCGGTGATATACATTATTTCTTAGTTATACATTTCAAAAACGACCAATAATGTTTCGGGTTTGTCTTAAAATCGTCGGTGAGCTTCCGCAGATATTCGAAATACTTAGAGCCAGACACAGATTTAAAAGCACGTCCCCTGTCCGCGAACTCAGGCTGGGTCGCCGGGGTGGGGTTTCTACGCAGCCGCCGGAAAGCCGCCGGAAAGCCGTCTGAAAGCCGCCTCCTTCAGCCGGAGAGCGGTCCCTAGCGCGCCGTCGATCCACGGGGGAGACGGCGCCGGAGGATCACCGTGGGGACGTGGTCGGCGATGGCCGGCTCCAGCAGGGTGTAGAAGGTGTCTACTGCTTCGTCGACTCCGACGTCATCCAGTAGCCCCCACGCAGAGGCGGAACTTTTTGTTTTTCGTTGTGGTTGTAATTGAGTTGGCGCCCGGGGAGGGTAGTAAAAGCGACTAAACAAAACGAAAATGTGCAAAATTGAAAATAGTTAAACACCATAGAATTAACATAGGTTGTATTATCTGTTTGATTTTCACAAACAGTTCACAGATGACTGAGTGAAACGCGAGCTATACATGAACTATCGCAGCTATCCAACATCCAATTATCAATCCGTTGCTGTTTGGCTACGTAAAGATCGCTGTACATTCTGCACGTTTACACCATACAGTAACTGGATGTCCGGATCAACAGCAACGAAATGATAGAAAGAATCGCGCGCACGACAATTTGCAGCTCACTTAACATCGAAGCTTCAGCGCCAGCTTCACATGGAGAGTAATTCAACAATCATCAACAAATATACTTGGCTACATGCAGGCACCTATACATATAGTATTTCTAAGTAATTTTGGGCTGTGTTGTATTATTGGATTTGAAATGCCATTTTATGGCAAACGTGACTAAAATTTTAAAGTTTCTCCTTTGCTGTGCTCATATTTATGAATTGTTTTGTTACACCACCAAAAGCCAGTCGCCACTTTCCCACAAGTCAGGGGTGGGGTACCTCTGCACGTGCGCACCCTTTTTTGTATCGCAGAAGCTACTTGCTCGATCGAGTTGAAATTCGCCATATATTTCCTTCGCGCTCGCTCGTTCATCGCCAACTACGGTGCCTTACTGGTATGTAAATGGCGTGAGGTCAAATGCAACGTCTATCATCCCTACTGTATCATTAGACTTGCCAACAAATAATTTAAGCCCATTTTGGGGTATATACATATACACGCAATCACTGCGTTCCATAACAATGTCAAGCCAAGGAGCGCATAACAATCAAATTTTAGCATATTTGACCTCATTCGACCTTGGAGATATTAACCTAGGGTCATATAGTTTGCACAAAACAGAGTTCCACACAGAACCTCTCCACCCTACAATTTTCGTTATTGTATTTCTTATCGGGGCCTTTATCGGCCCCCCCCCATTGCGTGTAATTTTCAGAGGCCCTCCAGGGCGCGTGTTAATACAACACTATACCTCTACAGTTCTACCCACCATACATCTCACATTCCAAAGAACATAGTAATGCACGTTAGTACATACCTCCTGCCTTTGACATGGATCAAATTACAGATTATCGATCAAACCGGGAATCACCCTCCCGTAAAGGCGGCATAACACCAGGACGTCATATGAGTCATATGAAAGCCATGAATACATCGGTGATTACGTGCGAGCGCTTCGAGCTCGCTCGTCCTTCCGTGAAATAGGGGGAAAATAGGAATATGAGCGACCGGGTCCGGCCCGTGGCGACGCTTTTCAGAAGCTCATATATCTGTAACCGCACGTCCGATTGACAAGCAGGCTTCTTTGCTGAGTAGCCTCATCCACCCTATATCCCTGTTTGGGACCAGTGCCGACTCACGTGGGTAACTATCGCTCCGCGTGGCGCGTGGCGCGTGGCGCGTGCCGCGTGAGAGGTGTTGAAAAGTGCTTTCTTGCAAAAACTCCGCAACGGCTGGGCCGATTGTGTGCAAATGTGGTGTGTGGTTACTGGTTAGGGACCCGTCAGCCGCCACCTTCCCACAAGTCAGTGGTGGGGTGCCTCTGCACGTGCGCAAGTACGCACCCCTTTTTGTATCTCAGAAACTACCTGCCCGATCGAGTTGGAATTTGGTGTGGTGTCAGGCAACAGTACTAGGAAAGCAGCACCCTTATGCGTGCCCATGCCAACCTCACCATACATTTGCTTCGCGCTCGCTCGTTCATCGCCAACTACGACGCCTTACTGGTTATTATTGTTATTGAAAAATCCGTTGGCGAATTTGCGTACCGTTCGCAGTATTTATTTACTTACGCATTTACTGGCAATGTTGAGGTTGTAATGTTCATAATTGGGGTTGTAATTTTTTGAGGATGCAGTTGTAGCTACAACCCCGAATGTATATATAGTTCCACCCATGCGGCCCCACGGGATCAGGGAGAGACTCCGGCGCAGGCCGTCGAAATCCGCCCGCTTGTAGTTGAGGGCGACGCGCCGATTGATCACAGGCCGACGGCTCACCGGCACGCTGAGTGTGGCGATTGTCTCCCTGTGGTCAGAGATGAGCAGGCCGTCCCGCACGATGACCTGCGCTGACATGCGTCTGGTCAGCACTAGATCGAGAATGTTCTCGCCCCTGGTGGGCTGGCACACCCACTGCTTCAGACCTAGTAAGTCGCACGTGCCGACGAACTTCGCGGCACAGCTCGTCGCTCTGCGCACGTCGGGAACAGCACCGTCCGCGACACCGGCCGCCGGAGTCCAGTGTAGCTCAGGCACATTGCAATCTCCGACAGCGACTACTCTGCAGTCCGGTGGTTGCACCGCCGACAGGGCGGCATCTATCCTGTCCATCGCGGCGTCGTCATCGGGAGGGTGGCAGCTCACGGCCAGCGTCACCGAGACGCCTGCAGCCGGACCAGCAGCATCTCGGTGTCGGCGGGGTCCGGCAGACGCAGCGGCGGCAACGATGTGCGGGCGGCGCAGGCTACGCCACCGCCCAGCGAACCGCTTGCACGGCGGAACCAAGTTCTACTGTTCTACTGTTAGAAATCTTGTAATAACTAGAAATTGCCTTAAGAGGATTTCACCATCCTCTGTAGAATTACGTCCTGCAATCCAAATGAACCTCTTGCCGTAATGCTGATCTTTGTTGCTAAGCAAAGACAGCTGTTTTTTGTCTGAAAATTCCCACACTGGCGGTCTGTACTCAAGCAAAATCCTGCGGCTGATAACGCTTGGGTGCGATCGGCAACGCGACGAATTCGCCCTAATCACGACAAATTCGTCGGTGATTCGTCGGACGCCGAATATTCACTCAGTTTGTGCTCGGCAACACGGCGAACCTGCAAACGAGCGAATTCGCCAGACGAATTCGCTCTGTCGGAGCGCGAATTTCCAAACCAATCGTCGGGAGGGCCAATTTCTTTTGCAGTGCGCACTGCGCCATAACGTGATCTGCAGTATTGCTCTATTGATTGCAGTGTTGCTGAGTACTGACATCTTGTCACCGGGTGGTTCGCCTTTTCTGAGCAATAGATGTCGACAAAAAAAGTGTCATACATTTGGCAGCACAAAGGATTTCCCTGTTATTAAAAAAGAAAATCATATGACGTCACCAACCCAACTTTCCGTTTAAAACTAAAAGTTGAATATCTTCCAAGATAAGCCATTTGTTTCGGAAAAAAAGTTCACGAACATGGTCAGCTGACCTCGTCTGACATGTAGCATACAATTAAGTGTGATTCGGCAACTTTCAAATAGGTGGGACAGTCCCTTCAAAGTGCACCGCGCCACAGCACAATCCGGCATGATTGGTAACGAAAAAATACAATAAGCTGTCAATAACTATGGGACTTAATGACAAGCATCTAAGTGACGAGCACAAGCTGCCATCTTGCAATCGCATCATTTTTAACGCAGCAAACGAAGCCTTCTCTGCCTGAGCAGCCGTTCCGTGCGCTTTGATTGCCGCGGCCGTCACAGCCCTACGTGGCGCCATCCCATTGGCCGAAGGTTGTGACGTCATAGTGGTCACCGAGCCTATAACCGCTGAAGGGATGACACCCCCTGGGCTTACGTATTAACACCATACACGTCGATACGCGAGGAATAATGACCGGTAACAATTCATGTGGGGAGTAGTATGCAGGTGAACGCATTACATCTGAAGGGCCCCCTCTGCACCACGAGACAAGAATACACATACACATTACACAGACACATATTGTGACACATTACACATACACATTACACAGACACATATTGTGACACATTACACATACACACTACACAGGCACATATTGTGACACATTACACAGGCACATATTGTGACACATTACACATACACATTACACAGGCACATATTGTGAAACATTACACACATTACACAGGCACATATTGTGACACATTACACATACACATTACACAGACACATATTGTGACACATTACACATACACATTACACAGGCACATATTGTGACACATTACACATACACATTACACAGGCACATATTGTGACACATTACACATACACACTACACAGGCACATATTGTGACACATTACACAGGCACATATTGTGACACATTACACATACACATTACACAGGCACATATTGTGACACATTACACATTCACATTACACAGGCACATATTGACACATTACATATACACACTGCACAGGCACATATTGTGACACATTACACATACACACTACACAGGCACATATTGTGACACATTACACATACACATTACACAGGCACATATTGTGACACATTACACATACACACTATACAGACACATATTGTGACACATTACACATACACACTACACAGGCACATATTGTGATACATTACACATAAACACTACACAGGCACATATTGTGACACATTACACATACACATTACACAGGCACATATTGTGACACATTACACATACACACTACACAGGAACATATTGTGACACATTACACATAAACACTACACAGGTACATATTATGACACATTACACATAAACACTACACATGCACATATTGTGACACATTACACAGGCACATATTGTGACACATTACTCATACATTACACAGGCACATATTGTGACACATTACACATACACATTACACAGGCACATATTGTGACACATTACACATGCACACTACACAGACACATATTGTGACACATTACACATAAACACTACACAGGCACATATTGTGACACATTACACATACACATTACACAGACACATATTGTGACACATTACACATACACACTACACAGGCACATATTGTGACACATTACACACACACACACACACACACACACACACACACACACACACACACACACACACACACACACACACACACACACACACACGCACACACGCACACACACACACACACACACACACACACACACACACACACACACACACACACACACACACACACACACACACACACACACACACACACACACACACACACACACACACACACACACACACACACACACACACACACACACACACACACACACACACACACACACACACACACACACACACACACACACACACACACACACACACACACACACACACACACACACACACACACACACACACACACACACACACACACACACACACACACACACACACACACACACACACACACACACACACACACACACACACACACACACACACACACACACACACACACACACACACACACACACACGCACACACGCACACACGCACACTGCGCACACTGCACACTGCACACTGCACACTGCACACTGCACACTGCACACTGCACACTGCACACTGCACACTGCACACTGCACACTGTACACTGCACACTGTACACTGCACACTGCACACTGCACACTGCACACTGCACACTGCACACTGCACACTGCACACTGCACACTGCACACTGCACACTGCACACTGCACACCAGACAGACACCAGACAGACACCAGACAGACACCAGACAGACACCAGACAGACACCAGACAGACACCAGACAGACACCAGACAGACACCAGACAGACACCAGACAGACACCAGACAGACACCAGACAGACACCAGACAGACACCAGACAGACACCAGACAGACACCAGACAGACACCAGACAGACACCAGACAGACACCAGACAGACACCAGACAGACACCAGACAGACACCAGACAGACACCAGACAGACACCAGACAGACACCAGACAGACACACATTGTGATAGATCACAGCTTCTATCAAGTGAAAATTATGATTTATGCTCACGCTTTCATTCAACTTTAATTGATAGTTGCGTGTGCCCAAACTATTAAGTTTTCGAATGGGGAACGTAAAACGGAATTCCTCCTCTCCTTGGCATACAAATGGTCAGTGATTTAAATAAAATACAAACTATGAAATATCCCCTCGTAATACGCATGTAGAGGCTTTAGTTCGAATTTTTTAAAACGGTTACCTAACTACACACGAATAACAAATAGTATGTTATTTTCCCGATTATAAATCCCCATCATGGGCGTAGGAACGTTTTGAAGGGGGGGCAGCCTCAGTGGCGGATCTAGGTTTATAGGTTTTTGGGAGGGGAAATTTCCCTCCGTTTCGTCAGGGAAAAGTTGTTGACCGGGGGGGGGGGGGGGGTGGCGTCGTGTCATCAGCACGAAAGAGTCGTTGACCCCGGGGGAGGGAGGGAGGTATAATATGACTTACCGGAACACAAATCACAACCTCCCAGAACGGTTGGGGGGGGGGGGGACATACGTTTTCCTACCGATTTTTTGTTTTTTGTTGAAGGGGGGGGGGGCAATTGCCTGATTTCCCCTAGCGTAGATCCGCTACTGCACAGTGGGGCCTTTTGCCGATTAGCCGGAATTAATTAATGACGGTAACGCCGTCAACCGCAGTGCAACCAGCTGGGGCATACCAGCTGAACCAGCTGCGGCGCACATTTTGCGCACATTTTGACAGCAAAAACAGTTTAAGGTCAGGTCAGGTCACAGAGTAATGACGTCATAATGCCAGGTCTGCACGGTAGTCTGCGCGCCGTAAGGTGTGTTCGCGCTGCGAGCCGTTTTATTTGCGTCAGTTTGGACTCAGGATGGTCATGATCAGCCTTGGAATTTTGGCCCTTTCCTGGACTTGTTGGGTCCAACGAATTTTGCTCTCTTTATTTTGTTCTGCAAATTTGTTCTCTCTTTACCTGATATTACCGACATTGTAGTGCAAATAAAATGTACTTTTCCTCACAACGATTTAATATCTATTACAAATCAGGATTTGTATGATTATTTCCAAGTAAAATATTTTCGTTTCCCCAAAAAATGAAAATCTTTATTTTCCTAACAGTACAATTTTACTCTCCACCTATGGAATTTTACTGTCCGGGACCAGGTCATGAAACTAAAAATCCAACACTGGTCATGATGGTCAGATTCGGCTGTTGATATCCAGTCATGAGAATCATCAGGTCAACGGCCAAGGTCATGTCAGGTCAGGTCACTGAGGAGCCATTCGATGTTGCTTAACGTTTTGCTTTGTTCGTCGATTTGTATGGTCCTGACGTCCGTAATTAACATATGAGGCCTAAAATATTAGAAGACATTGCGATTATCATCAAAAGACGGCCCTGTCAAATTTCCCGATTTTTTACTTTCCAATTTTCAAAATTTCAAAATTTTACATTTCCAGCAAATTGACTGTAGCAATAAAAGGGGCGAGTAGGGGGCGCGGTTTCTGGGTTGGGACAACATCAGAACATTCTGGCGACTACTCTCGTATGTGTCTCGAAGCGTCACTCGCCGTCAAACTTGATATATACTTACATTTACATGTTAGGGTTGATCCTCATTTTAAAGCAGAGCTCAATGTATGCAAGACGCAGGGGATTTGCTTGGTTCGTTAAGATTTGCAATGAAATGAAATACAATTTAAAAGTGAAAAAAGCGGTTTTGTTAAAATTAGTCAAAGAAAATGAACGTACAACCAGCCTGTATGCATGTATGCATACAGGCTGGTTGTGCCTGTATGCAAAATAGCCGGTGTGCATGTATTTCGCCTGAAGTGGGTGATCTGGCGCTTCCGTCCACAAACTTCAGTTTTGGTCGCGTTTTTCATATGCTAGTAAGGTTAACCCGCGAGTTACTGGGGTATATTTCATAACGCGACTTACTGGGGGGGGGGGCTATTTTTTGCCCCCCCCCCCCCCCCTCCCCCCTCTGATCTCCGGAACTACTGGACCGAATGTAAAAATTCAAACGGCATTCGATAGCCCTGGGAGATTTATCGAGGGAAACATAATATTGTTGACCTCGAGGTCACCGATGACGTCACAGGTCAGGTCAAGTACAAAACGTTTGACCGTGTCAAAAGGTCTATGGATGGAATTGTCGCGCAAAATTGCGATATTAAACGCATAAGCCGTTGATAAATCGGTATGATTCGTGTGTCTGACACTTCTAAGTACCTTTCTAAGCTGTTTATGACCTTGGGTCAGGTCAAGGTCATCCGAGGTCACGAGTTCAAACTGCAGATTACGGTCATTAGGCGTTGTAACACATGTTTATGGGTTTTTTGTTCGTCTAGAACGCGAAAAATGACCTTAGAACATTGTTTGTTCCATATAAATAGAAGTAAAAATCAAAAATGGAAATGCGTTTTTTTTGTCATAGTAATGCTGTGAGAAGTGGTCGATTTGTCATTTAAAGGTCATAACTCGGTCATTTTTAAAGATTTCGAGTTTAAATTTGGTACACATATTCACCGCATACGTCTCGATCACATATATTCCGTTTTTTTGGATAATTCTGATTTTTTCTTGAAAATTTTGTTTTAAAAAAAAGTCTGGATTTCTCAAAAAAATTAATTTAAAAAACTCAAAATCCGAGATAGCAGTTTGATAGCCCGGTCTATTGTCAGTAATTTGATTTAATACAATTTAGTTTATCTCAAATATCGTACCTTTGACAGCGTTTTCCGCAAACCATTATTTTGCAACAAAAACCGACGAACATGACGTCACTCTGACGTCATTCCCGGTTGACCTATCATAGCCTTATATTTTTCATTTTGCCAACATGTGTAGAATTGATGTGAGAGAAGTTACTGCAAGTTTAGTGACGATACGGGTGTTCGTTTAGGAGTTATGGCAAAATAACGGGAGGGGGGGGCAAAAAATAGCCCCCCCCCCCCCAAGTAACTCGCGGGTTAATGGGAAAAGCAATGCCAGATTCGAACAATTCAGAGAATTTCGGTTCCGGGCAGTGCAGTTTGAAGGGAAAATGGGAACCTTCATTTGGTTTATTCCGGCAGGCTGCAGGGCGAAAGGCCCACAGTGCGCTTGTAAAATTATTTATACTTTAGAAATGGTGAAAAGTTATTTTTGGGGGACCTCGCACTTCATCTCCACCCACGTAGCTCAGTTGGTAGAGCGTCGGGCCGGAAATTCGCCCAACCTGGCCAGGTGGGTTCGAGTCGCTTCTGCGCTCGAAATTCGCTACTGACCGGGATGACCTGCATTCGGTGGCAGCGGCCGCAAACAGGTCAGATGAAATCAGGAGCTGGGCGGACCGTGTTCCAACGTCGAGCAGGTTAAACATTCGCCACTAATTTGCCATTAAAATATTCGGACTAAATATTTTTTTTAATATCCGGCTAAATGATTGACGAGTATCCAAAATAGGTCATGGCAATTTAGAATTGTGAATTCAGTGCTTGTGACAACTGTTAATCCGTCCTCCGCTGGGGTCGTCAGCCGAACACATGGGGAGGGGACAGATTCTGCCCCCTCGTTATCTTCCGAACTTATAATCGCAGCGAGACGTACAAGGCGGCAATTGAAAGTTCGCAATAAGACGCATCTAAAACATACGCGACATTTTCGAATTAGTCAACGTGGGGACTGGGGAGTCATAAGTGAATTAAACATGACCAATTTGTTTGAAATTAGGCTTGGGTGTTTCTACGCCTGGTCCTCAAATATGTATTCCGTTATTTGAATACTTTTGAGAGAAAAAAAACACTATTTTGTGGAGCTTCGCCCAAATTGGTTTTATATATATATATATATATATATATATATTTATATATATATATATATATATAATATATATATATATATATATATATATATATATATATATATATATATATATATATATATATATATATATATATTAATATATATATATATATATATATAATATATATATATATATATATATATATATATATATATATATATATATATATATATATATATATATATATATATATATATATAATATATATATATATATATATATATATATATATATATATATATATATATATATATATATAATATATATATATATATATATATATATATATATATATATATATATATATATATATATATATATATATAGTATATATATATATATATATATATATATATATATATATATATATATATTATATATATATATATATATATATATATATATATATATATATATATATATATATATATAGTATATATATATATATATATATATATATATATATATATATATATATATATATTGGGGGGGCAAAAACTCAAAATGTCTCAAATCTGATAGCCACATTTTCAAGAGAATGACACTTTCTTTCCTCAGGTGCTTTGTATTTGCAATTTGCTTCAAAACTCGATGTATACTAATTTGCAAACATTTATCGTTATTTCACCAAAAACGGCGTGACATGACATCACTTAAATGCCATTATCTCCCAAAGTACTTGACCGACTTCATGGAACTTTTGAAGGAATATGTACAATTGATGTAGCATAAACAGCGCAAAGTTTGGCGTTGATATCTGAAACAGTTTCTAAGTTATTGAGAAAATTCGGGAAGGGGACAGATTCTGCCTCCCTCAGCGGGTCCCGAGTTAAGTAATTATATGTAATCAATGCGAGCGATCGTAGAGGGATTAATGACCCAAAAGTGGATGGATCTAAAGGGTTCGCAAAGGCAAAGGTTCGCCCGGCCGCATATTTGGAAATGTCGGAATACAAAATCCAGACCTATCATACTTAGGTAGCTATACGTAAGTAAAAAATATAAAAATATTGCTTAGTAATTCAGTTTGGGCATCGTCCATACTTGGTTCTCCAATATATATTCCGGTTTTTAATATGTTTGAAAATTTTGATTTTGTGGAAATTTAAACAAATATTCACAAAATCAAAATTTCCAAACATTGATATTACACAATTGTAATATATATTATAGAACGGTGTATGGATGATGCCCAAACCGAATTTCAAAGCAATATCGATATTTTTGACTGACTTATGGCTCTAAGTATGATTGGTCTGGATTTTGTATTAGATATTTCCAAGTATGCCACCCGGCAAACTGGCTTCTTCTGACCTTGAATGCGGCCGCTGCCACCTGTCACAGGTCATCCCCACCAGAACCAAAATATTGAGCGCCGAAGCGACTCGAACCCACGTTGCCGGGGGGGGGGGGGGGGGGAGATAATAATATAGTCTAGCGCTCTCCCGACTGAGCTACGGGGCGGACTTCACTCGTTCGGACGGATATTGAACCAATACCAACGACCGAACAGGGAGAAACGGCTCAAAAGGATCCTCAAGCCTAGAAGTGGGGGCCATTCCTCCTCGGCCCCAACTGTGCCTACGCTTATTTTTATTTTATTTTATAAATACATTTAGTCCGAATGTTTTTGTATGGATGGATTTCCGAGGGCAGGACCCACGCTAAGCAGAGCTTGTTGCGCAGGTCCTGACCTCACCACCCGATCGCGCAATTCCTGTTGGCCGGCAGAATTTAGAGACGAAAGTTTTACGTGCCCGACATACCTGGACACGGTCCGCCCCGCTCACTGACGTCACCTGACCTTGAGAGTGCGACCGCTGCCACCGGCCGCAGGCCACCCCAGTCAGGAGCAAATAGCGAGCGCCGAAGCGACTCGAACCCGGGCTGCCACTACCGGGATAGGTCAGAAGTCCAGCGCTCTCCCACTGAGCTACAGGGGCGGACTGTGTGGGGTTGTGAATTAAATGTTATTTTCCCAACTTTAACCCGACAATCACTGGGGTATATTCTGTAACACGACTCACTAGAGGGGGGCTTTTTTGGCCCCCTGGTATCTTCAGAATCAATGGTCGTAGCGGAACGCACAAGGCGGCATTCGAAAGCGCTCAATGAGATAAACCTAACGCACACTTACAAATGTTACTTCCCCAGCTGAAAAAATGGGACATAGCTATCTGCCATCCGGCCCCCGCCGCCTACGTCTATTGATTGTTATTGTGGGTTTGTGAAACGAAAGTTTTCCCCGAACTTTAAAGCTAGAACCAATGCGAGTGATTGAAGAGGGAAAATCGTTCAAAAGTAGGGAGAGCAGTTAATATCGTTGGCCCAAGTCTAAAAAGCGGGGCCTTGGTCCCCTGACCTCAGTTTATACGTCTATGAGCTTTAACCCTCGCCCTACGGGGGGACCTGACAGCCCCCCCCCCCTGAGGTTTTTCTTGAATAACTTTGGACACATGTGGCGCATCTTGCTGACATTTTCAGTAGCTGAGTTTACAACAATCATACGTATGCTGTAAAAATGTAATAGAAAGGGTATGGGAGCACACGTGGTAGTAACACATAGTCCTTTTAGAGTCCCCCATAAAAATTGTCAGGCCTCCATGCATGCCAACATAAAAATTAAGTTTTATTAAATTGTACATGATCTCCTTTCTCGAATCCGCTAAAAGGGAGTACGTCTTGAGCGCTGTAAAAACGAATCAAATGCTTCAGCGTATCAAAAACGAATGCTTAGATAAATCAAGCCATTTTTGATCAATAATGGTTTTGGTTTATTTCGACGTCTACGGGTGCCACGCGCTGTGGTACCACCCCTATCAGAACGCACCATAACACAATCAAAACGGATTTGATGGTCCTATCCAATGGTGATAACCCGATCTCAATCGGAGCCGTGGTTGCAAAGTTATTAGCTTCCGAAAAGCTGGGAGTCCAACAATGATAATTGGCCCCCTCACTTTCGAGCGATTTCACCCTCTTCGATCACTGTTATTTGTTAGAGATAAATGCTTTAAAGTTTGAAGAATAACGATGAATTCATAACCCCGCAATGTCATAAGCGAGGTCGTGAATTAATAGTTATTCTCCCAACTTCAAGGTATTCATCTCAAACCAATAGCAGTGATCGATGAGGGATAGATTGTTCAAAGGTGAGAGGGCCAGTTATCATTGTTGGCCGTCAGCCTAAAGTGGGGGACTATGGATCCCCAGTCCCCGTTCTCACGCCTATGATTGTGAAGTTGTGAATTAATCATTATTCTGACAACTTAAAAGGCATTCATATCGAACCAATATCAGTGATTGAAGAATTAGAAAACGCTAAAAAGTAGGGAGCAGTTAATATTGTTGGATCCCCACCCTAAAAAGTGGGGCCTTGGCCACCCCGGCCACCCGGTTTTTTACACTCGTGGGTTATGGTATTGCGGGGTTGTAAATTCATCATTATTTGTGCAAATTTAAAGCATTCATATCGAACAAATATCAGTGATCGGAGGAGAAATCGTTCAAAAGTGTGTGGGGGGGGCAGTTAACATTTCTGCCCCCCCCCAGCCTGAAAAGTGTGGGGGCATGCCCCCCCCCCCCCTCCCTCCCGTTCCTACGCCTATGATCCCCATCCTGTATGTGCCAAACCTAGCCCTGTTGAGCTCACTACTGGCTTACCAACACAGCCCTGGTGTTGCGCTCAGCCCGTCTCTGTCAGCGTCGCACCGCTGTCTCGTCGTCACACCGCTGTCTCTCGTCACACGTCACACCGCTGTCTCGTCGTCACACCGCTGTCTCGTCGTCACACCGCTGTCTCGTCGTCACACCGCTGTCTCGTCGTCACACCGCTGTCTCGTCGTCACACCGCTGTCTCGTCACACCGCTGTCTCGTCGTCACACCGCTGTCTTGTCGTCACACCGCTGTCTCGTCGTCGCACCGCTGTCTCGTCGTCACACCGCTGTCTCGTCGTCACACCGCTGTCTCGTCGTCACACCGCTGTCTCGTCGTCACACCGCTGTCTCGTCGTCACACCGCTGTCTCGTCGTCACACTGCTGTCTCGTCGTCACACCGCTGTCTCGTCGTCACACCGCTGTCTCGTCGTCACACCGCTGTCTCGTCGTCACACCGCTGTCTCGTCACACCGCTGTCTCGTCGTCACACCGCTGTCTCGTCACACCGCTGTCTCGTCGTCACACCGCTGTCTCGTCGTCACACCGCTGTCTCGTCGTCGCACCGCTGTCTCGTCGTCACACCGCTGTCTCGTCGTCACACCGCTGTCTCGTCACACCGCTGTCTCGTCACACCGCTGTCTCGTCGTCACACCGCTGTCTCGTCACACCGCTGTCTCGTCACACCGCTGTCTCGTCGTCACACCGCTGTCTCGTCGTCACACCGCTGTCTCGTCGTCGCACCGCTGTCTCGTCGTCACACCGCTGTCTCGTCGTCACACCGCTGTCTCGTCGTCGCACCGCTGTCTCGTCACACCGCTGTCTCGTCGTCACACCGCTGTCTCGTCGTCACACCGCTGTCTCTCGTCACACGTCACACCGCTGTCTCTCGTCAAACGTCACACCGCTGTCTCGTCGTCACACCGCTGTCTCGTCGTCACACGTCACACCGCTGTCTCGTCGTCACACCGCTGTCTCGTCGTCACACCGCTGTCTCTCGTCACACGTCACACCGCTGTCTCGTCGTCACACCGCTGTCTCGTCGTCACACCGCTGTCTCGTCGTCACACCGCTGTCTCGTCGTCACACCGCTGTCTCGTCGTCACACCGCTGTCTCGTGTGACGTGTCGGTCACACGTCACAGTACCCGCGGCAGCGAACCGGCGTGGCACGGTGAACCGGCGTAGGTCGAGGAGCACGGCCTCGTGGTGACACCGGATTGCACGAGGCGGGCCTGAATGTTGCAGACCTGATTGGCACCGCGCTGCAGCGCTGCATTACAGAGTGACTGCGCGCCGACAGACAATTGGTCCTGTTCTGAGGAAGACCCGTGACACTGAATTTTGAGAGAAATCCGCAACACTGCACTGTACTGAGAGAGGGATATATCCGTGGAAGGAGTAGGTTTGGGCAGGACCTAGCGTTAGATTTAGACGGCCCGACGGAAGGTTTGGACAGGGCCCGGCGGTAGGTTTGGACGGGGTCCGGCGGTAGGTTTGGATGGTCCCGGCGGTAGGTTTGGACGGGGGCCGGTAGTAGGTTTGGACGGGGCCCTGTAGTAGGTAGGTTTGGACGGGGTCCGGCGGTAGGTTTGGACGGTCCCGGCGGTAGGTTTGGTCGGGGGCCGGCAGTAGGTTTGGACGGTCCCGGCAGTAGGTTTGGACGGTCCCGGCAGTAGGTTTGGCCGGGGGCCGGCAGTAGGTTTGGCCGGGGGCCGGCAGTAGGTTTGGACGGGGGCCGGTAGTCGTCAGTAGGTTTGGACGGTCCCGGCAGTAGGTTTGGTCGGGGGCCGGCAGTAGGTTTGGTCGGGGGCCGACGGTAGGTTTGGACGGTCCCGGAGGTAGGTTTGGACGGGGGCCGGCAGTAGGTTTGGCCAAAGCCCGGCGTTAGGTTTGGCCGGGGCCCGGCAGCAGGTTTGGTCGAAGCCCGGCGTTAAGTTTGGACGGGGCCGGCGGTAGGTTTGGACGGGGCCGGCGGTAGGTTTGGTCGAAGCACGGCGTTAAGTTTGGACGGGGCCCGGCAGTAGGTTTGGTCGGGGCCCGGCAGTAGGTTTGGTCGGGGCCCGGCAGTAGGTTTGGTCGGGGCCCGGCGGTAGGTTTGGACGGGGCCGGCAGTAGGTTTGGACGGGGGTAGGCGGTAGGCTTGGTCGGGGGCGGCAGTAGGTTTGGCCGGGGCCGGCAGTAGGTTTGGTCGGGGGCCGGCAGTAGGTTTGGACGGTCCCGGCAGTAGGTTTGGTCGAAGCCCGGCGTTAAGTTTGGACGGGGCCCGGCAGTAGGTTTGGTCGGGGCCCGGCAGTAGGTTTGGACGGGGGCCGGCGTTATTTTGGTCGAAGCCCGACGTTATGTTTGGACGGGGGCCGGCGGTAGGTTTGGTCGGGGGCCGGCAGTAGGTTTGGCCGGGGCCCGGCAGTAGGTTTGGCCGAGACCCACCAGCCGCGATGGGGGTAGATCGGACCACCCCTAGCCCCCCACCCCCCACCCACCCACCCAGCCACCATCTCTACACCCAGCCCCCACCTCCTCACCCACGCACTGCTCTGCCGTCATCTGGCACATCCTGCGTCTGTGGGCAGAATCGAATTTGCCGAACACGCGCCGGCCATATCACAGACTCGTCTTATCTCTCCCGCTGATTAACTACATCACAGCCACGTCTGGTCTCGGCCGGCTGCTATAGAACAGACGCGCCTGGTCTGGGCCTCCGACTATAGTAGACGTCGGCCACTGAACTGCGATGCGGGGCAGGTCATCTGTCTCTCCAGCCGCACGCCACAATGCCTGGCTGCAGTGTAGGCGGGCAGCTTCTTATGCCGGTAAACTCGGCCGTCCCCACGCCACAATGCATGGCTGCAGTGTAGGCGGGCAGTTTCTTATGCCGGTAAACTCGGCCGTCCCCACGCCACAATGCCTGGCTGCAGTGTAGGCCGGCAGCTTCTTATGCCGGTAAACTCGGCCGTCCCCATTACTGGTTTCGGTATGCTGAAAATTGCCGACTTCTCTCTCAGAGCCTTGATTGTGACAGCCGGCAGGGAACGCTGCTCTATTTTCCCCAGCTACGTACAGTTTTACATCCGTTTTGATAAGCCATAATCATCATCATCATCATCATCATCATCATGATTAGTGCTCAATCCGCCAGCGCTGTAACAGCGATGGTTGAGGTTGCCATTGAAGTAAATCTGACTGAACAGCCGGCTGTCTGTTCTGGGTCTGTCTCAATGGAGGGGCAACTGGTCTGGTGACCCTACCCAGACCAGTTACCTTTCCATTGCTGCTCCATTGCTGCTGCCCCTGCTGCAGTGTCAGCCTGTCCATTTCAGTTGCCTCTCCATTGCTGCTGCCCCTGCTGCAGTGTCAGCCTGTCCATGTCAGTTGCCTCTCCATTGCTGCTGCCCCTGCTGCAGTGTCAGCCTGTCCATGTCAGTTGCCTCTCCATTGCTGCTGCCGCTGCTGCAGTGTCAGCCTGTCCATGTCAGTTGCCTCTCTATTGCTGCTGCCCCTGCTGCAGTGTCAGCCTGTCCATGCCAGTTGCCTCTCCATTGCTGCTGCCGCTGCTGCAGTGCAGCCTGTCCATGCCAGTTGCCTCTCCATTTCTGCTGCTGCTGTTGCTGCTGCAGTGCAGCCTGTCCATGTCAGTTGCCGCTCCATTGCTGCTGCCCCTGCTGCAGTGGCAGCCTGTCCATGCCAATTGCCTCTCCATTGCCTCTCCATTGCTGCTGCCCCTGCTGCAGTGTCAGCCTGTCCATGTCGGTTGCCTCTCCATTGCTTCTGCCCCAGCTGCAGTGTCAGCCCGCCCATGTCAGTTGCCTTTCCATTGCTGCTGCCCCTGCTGCAGTGTCAGCCTGTCCATGGCAGTTGCCTCTCCATTGCTGCTGCCCCTGCTGAAGTGGCAGCCTGTCCATGTCAGTTGCCCCTCCATTGCTGCTCCATTGCTGCTGCCCCTGCTGCAGTGTCAGCCTGTCCATGTCAGTTGCCCCTCCATTGTTGCTGCCCCTGCTGCAGTGGCAGTCTGTCCATGGCAGTTGCCCCTTCATTGCTGCTGCCCCTGCTGCAGTGCAGCCTGTCCATGTCAGTTGCCCATCCATTGCTGCTGCCTCTGCTGCAGTGTAAGCCTTTCCATGCCAGTTGCCCCTCCATTGCTGCTGCCGCTGCTGCAGTGGCAGCCTGTCCATGTCAGTTGCCTCTCTATTGCTGCTGCCCCTGCTGCAGTGGCAGCCTGTCCGTGTCAGTTGCCTCTCCATTGCTGCTGCCCCTGCTGCAGTGGCAGCCTGTCCATGTCAGTTGCCCCTCCATTGCTGCTCCATTGCTGCTGCCCCTGCTGCAGTGTCAGCATGTCCGTACCAGTTGCCCCTCCATTGCTGCTGCTGCCGCTGCTGAGACCAGCGGCCAGCCTGCCGAGACACCACACCACACTACACCACACCACACCACACCACACCACACCACACCACACCACACCACACCACACCACACACACACCACACACCACACACACACCACACACACACACACCACACACACACACACACACACACACACACACACACACACACACACACACACACACACACACACACACACACACACACACACACACACACACACACACACACACACACACACACACACACACACACACACACACACACACACACACACACACACACACACACACACACACACACACACACACACACACACACACACACACACACACACACACACACACACACACACACACACACACACACACACACACACACACACACACACACACACACACACACACACACACACACACACACACACACACACACACACACACACACACACACACACACACACACACACACACACACACACACACACACACACACACACACACACACACACACACACACACACACACACACACACACACACACACACACACACACACACACACACACACACACACACACACACACACACACACACACACACACACACACACACACACACACACACACACACACACACACACACACACACACACACACACACACACACACACACACACACACACACACACACACACACACACACACACACACACACACACACACACACACACACACACACACACACACACACACACACACACACACACACACACACACACACACACACACACACACACACACACACACACACACACACACACACACACACACACACACACACACACACACACACACACACACACACACACACACACACACACACACACACACACACACACACACACACACACACACACACACACACACACACACACACACACACACACACACACACACACACACACACACACACACACACACACACACACACACACACACACACACACACACACACACACACACACACACACACACACACACACACACACACACACACACACACACACACACACACACACACACACACACACACACACACACACACACACACACACACACACACACACACACACACACACACACACACACACACACACACACACACACACACACACACACACACACACACACACACACACCACACACACACACACACACACACACACACACACACACACACACACACACACACACACACACACACACACACACACACACACACACACACACACACACACACACACACACACACACACACACACACACACACACACACACACACACACACACACACACACACACACACACACACACACACACACACACACACACACACACACACACACACACACACACACACACACACACACACACACACACACACACACACACACACACACACACACACACACACACACACACACACACACACACACACACACACACACACACACACACACACACACACACACACACACACACACACACACACACACACACACACACACACACACACACACACACACACACACACACACACACACACACACACACACACACACACACACACACACACACACACACACACACACACACACACACACACACACACACACACACACACACACACACACACACACACACACACACACACACACACACACACACACACACACACACACACACACACACACACACACACACACACACACACACACACACACACACACACACACACACACACACACACACACACACACACACACACACACACACACACACACACACACACACACACACACACACACACACACACACACACACACACACACACACACACACACACACACACACACACACACACACACACACACACACACACACACACACACACACACACACACACACACACACACACACACACACACACACACACACACACACACACACACACACACACACACACACACACACACACACACACACACACACACACACACACACACACACACACACACACACACACACACACACACACACACACACACACACACACACACACACACACACACACACACCACACACACACACCACACACACACACCACACACACACACCACACACACACACCACACACACACACCACACACACACACCACACACACACACCACACACACACACACACACACACACACACACACACACACACACACACACACACACACACACACACACACACACACACACACACACACACACACACACACACACACACACACACACACACACACACACACACACACACACACACACACACACACACACACACACACACACACACACACACACACACACACACACACACACACACACACACACACACACACACACACACACACACACACACACACACACACACACACACACACACACACACACACACACACACACACACACACACACACACACACACACACACACACACACACACACACACACACACACACACACACACACACACACACACACACACACACACACACACACACACACACACACACACACACACACACACACACACACACACACACACACACACACACACACACACACACACACACACACACACACACACACACACACACACACACACACACACACACACACACACACACACACACACACACACACACACACACACACACACACACACACACACACACACACACACACACACACACACACACACACACACACACACACACACACACACACACACACACACACACACACACACACACACACACACACACACACACACACACACACACACACACACACACACACACACACACACACACACACACACACACACACACACACACACACACACACACACACACACACACACACACACACACACACACACACACACACACACACACACACACACACACACACACACACACACACACACACACACACACACACACACACACACACACACACACACACACACACACACACACACACACACCACACACCACACACCACACACACACACACACACACCACACACCACACACCACACACCACACACCACACACCACACACCACACACCACACACCACACACCACACACCACACACCACACACCACACACACACACACACACACCACACGCACGTACACGCACGCACGTACACGCACGCACGTGCACGCACGCACGCACACGCACACGCAGATACATACATACATACATACATACATACATACATACATACATACATACATACATACATACATACATACATACATACATACATACATACATACATACATACATACATACATACATACATACATACATACATACATACATACATACATACATACATACATACATACATACATACATACATACATACATACATACATACATACATACATACATACATACATACATATATACATATATACATATATACATACATACATATATACATACATATATACATACATACATACATATATACATATATACATATATACATACATACATACATACATACATATATACATACATATATACATACATATATACATACATACATGAGCAATAATGGACAACAATAAAATAAATATGTATTATGTAGACGCGTTTCGATATTACATCTTCATCAGTACATAAAAGATACACAAACAATCGATACAACACGCACGCACACGCACGCACACGCACGCACACGCACGCACGTACACGCACGCACGCACGCACACGCAGATACATACATACATACATACATACATACATACATACATACATACATACATACATACATACATACATACATACATACATACATACATACATACATACATACATACATACATACATACATACATACATATTTACATACATACATACATACATACATACATACATACATACATACATACATACATACATACATACATACATACATACATACATACATACATACATACATACATACATACATACATCAGTACACGCACGCACGCACACGCACGCACACACACACACCACACCACGCACGCACGCACGCACGTACACGTGCGTGCGTGTACGTGCACACCACGCACACCACGCACACCACGCACACCACGCGCACACCACACACACACCACACACACACCACACACACACCGCACGCATCATTGTATCGATTGTTTGTGTATCTTTTATGTACTGATGAAGATGTAATATCGAAACGCGTCTACATAATACATATTTATTTTATTGTTGTCCATTATTGCTCATATTTGTCGAGATGAACTATCAACATACATACATATATACATACATATATACATACATAATTACATACATACATACATACATAATTACATACATACATACAGACAGACATACATACATACATACACACACGCACGCACGCACGCGCGCACACGCACTGTCCCGCGGTACATAGAAGAACGTGTCGAGCAGGCTCTCCTTCTAAATTGAATGCATCGTGTTTAGGCTAGCTGTAGCGGATGTTGCCAAATTCATATAGTTCTTTACTCGACCTCACCTGGCACACACGATTGAAAAGCCTCGTTTTAACGCTTTGGCTATGCCACGTTTAACATTTCGATTCTCGCTTTTGGATTTTGGATTGCTTCCGATCCGATCGTCGATTTAGAAGAAGAAAAGGGTTATAGGTATTCACTGTCGCAGTGGTGCCGTACGTTTAGCCGCCGAACATATTGAAGGCGGTTTTTATCTTGAGTAAAACTGGACCAGCTCGTCGGGCACCTTTCCGGCTCGGCATTAGGCAGCTGCGGCACCAGTTGGTCTTCAGTATGTTAGTCTACAGCTGAGGCAGCCCTGTGATTTCTCCCCGGCTGGTATTCTCTCTCCATGGGAGGAGGCAGTACTGCGCTCCAGCTGTCCGGTTTCATTACACTAAGGCTGTCAAATGAGCGAGGCGGTGTTGAGCGGCCTCTCAGCTCTGTTCCACTCTGGTTCCCGCGCCGCTCGCAGGAACTGTGCTCAGGCGGCTCGCTCTAGTTATTGCCTGAGTATCGGCTGCTTGTAAGGGTTGGCGCCGCTCACAGGAACTGTGCTCAGGCGGCTCGCTCTAGTTATTGCCTGAGTATCGGCTGCTTGTAAGGGTTGGCGCCGCTCACAGGAACTGTGCTCTAGTTATTGCCTGAATATCGGCTGCTTGTAAGGGTTGGTGGTGAAAGGTAATACAGTGTTCTACTGAAACGAACGCCCATCAGTCAAAGTCCACCGCGCCATTCACAGTCAACTGTGAATGGCGCGGTGCAATGCCGGCTTTTAAATACCCGCATCCGGCCATCAGTAGCATGATCGAGAATCCTTCTAAATGTCAGCTTTACTGGTATGAATCATCTAGCATAGATAATTGGTTCCAATCGATCCCACCTCATGAGGGTTTATAAATGCACCAGTTGCTGCACCAGTTGCGGCACCAGTTGCGGCACCAGTTGCGGCACCAGTTGCGGCACCAGTTGCGGCACCAGTTGCGGCACCAGTTGCGGCGGCAGTTGCGGCACCAGTTGCCTCAAACCACAAACAACAGCCAGGTCAGGTTTTCCTACCACATGCAGAGACATAACACGACTATGTTAGTGACACAATTATTATTATTTATTTTTTGTTAGAACAAAACATGAATTAAGGACTGATCTCAAGATATATATCTGGTATAGTGGCATTCCACAGTAAGATAACCAAAATTTTCCAAATTTGCAACAAAAAGCAAACAAATACGACCATTTTTAATTTTCTTGAAAAGTTGTGCACTGGGGGGAATTTAATGGCGGGGAATTCATTTGTGGTGAGAAAAAAAAACATTTACCAAGATACGGCCTTCCGTATTTTTCCAAGTTCACTGTGCGTGTCTAATTTTGACGACCAATAACTCGGAGATTAAAAAAGTGATTTTGATAAACTTTTTTGTTTGGATCAGGATTAGTCGAAGAACAATTTGGCAATCACGGATTTTGTTTGCACGTGACCTACTTTTTGCGCCGTGACTTGACCTGTTGGAAACTGAAATTAATTGTTTTGTTTGATGACGATTTGAGCTTCATTAGTGCCCTTTCGTATAAAAAAGTGGGGTTCGACCTGTAAATATTATTTTCGAGTCTTGCAATGCTAGCATAATACGCTGTTCGGGCACCTGTCCGTCGATAACTTCGCATCTACTTGACATACGCTTTCGAAACAAAGTCCAGAGTGACGCCTGACGACTAAACCTCTCGGTTGGTGCCTGTTATACCGACATCAGGTCGCCATATGACCTGCCAGGCCAATACAACGTAACGTACCCAAAACAGCGTATTGTGTCAACATTGCAAGGCTCAAAAGTAGTTTTTTACAGGTCGAACCCCACTTTTTAGATTTGTATACGAAAGTACATCAATGGAACTCAAATCGTCATCAGACGAAAATTTTAATTTCAGTGTCCAACAGGTGAAGGTCATGGCGCAAAATGTAGGTCACGAGGTCTCGTGAAAAAAAAAATGGAAATCGAAAATCCGAGATTGCCAAATTGTTCTTAGACTAATCCCGATCCAAACAAAAAAAGTTATCAAAATTGCCTCTTTAGTCTCAGAGTTATTGGTCGTCAAAATTAGGCCTGTACAGTGAACTTGGGAAATTTTCGGAAGGCCTTATCTTCGAAATATTTTTGGGGAATTTTGTGGTCACCACCAATGAATTCCCCACCCTTGAAACCCCCAGTGCACAACTTTCAAGAACAATACAAATGATCGGACGGCAAATTTGGAGAGAAAAAAAATAGCTTGTCTTACTGTGGAAGTCCCCAAAAATAGTTTTTACAGGTCGAACTCCACTTTTTATTTTTTGATACGAAAGGACATCAATGAAGCTCAAATCGTCATCAGACGAAAATGTTAATTTTATTTTCCAACAGGTCAAGGTCACGGCGCAAAAAGTAGGTCACTAGGTCACGTGAAAAAATCGAAAATCCGTGATTGCCAAATTGTTCTTAGACTAATCCTGATCTAAACAACAACAACAAAATCCATTGCTTTTTTAGTCTCGAGTTATTGGTCGTCAAAATTAGGCCTGCACTGTGTGTGAACTTGGAAAAATATGGAAGACCGTATTTTGGCAAATATTTTGGGGGGAATTTTTTGTCACCCAATGAATTCCCCACCCTTGAAACCCCCAATGCACAGCTTTTCAAGAAAATTAAAAATGGTCGGACGGCACCCACCGGTTGTCTTACTGTGGAATGACCCATATCTGGATGAGAATATTGTATTGTTCGTGGCTGCATGTTGTGTTATTTTCGACAACAAGCACACCGCAGTTTCATATCGTACTTTATGGCGTGTTATTAGCGAAGGTGCCAACTACCATGCCTTCCCGTAGTTCAGGTGCTATCGCTCTCAGCATCAATCCTTTGTCAAGCCATGGGCCTTGGTATTCGACCTGAGTACGACCCAGCGGCCTGGTATCGATTTGACCCGTGTTAGAATGACCAGCGGCCGGCAGCGCTGGGCGGTCG
>JAXIVJ010001720.1:42500-52500 GCA_036785665.1 Chirona hameri
GCGTCAGCGTCAGCGTCAGCGTCAGCGTCAGCGTCAGCGTCAGCGTCAGCGTCAGCGTCAGCGTCAGCGTCAGCGTCAGCGTCAGCGTCAGCGTCAGCGTCAGCGTCAGCGTCAGCGTCAGCGTCAGCGTCAGCGTCAGCGTCAGCGTCAGCGTCAGCGTCAGCGTCAGCGTCAGCGTCAGCGTCAGCGTCAGCGTCAGCGTCAGCGTCAGCGTCAGCGTCAGCGTCAGCGTCAGCGTCAGCGTCAGCGTCAGCGTCAGCGTCAGCGTCAGCGTCAGCGTCAGCGTCAGCGTCAGCGTCAGCGTCAGCGTCAGCGTCAGCGTCAGCGTCAGCGTCAGCGTCAGCGTCAGCGTCAGCGTCAGCGTCAGCGTCAGCGTCAGCGTCAGCGTCAGCGTCAGCGTCAGCGTCAGCGTCAGCGTCAGCGTCAGCGTCAGCGTCAGCGTCAGCGTCAGCGTCAGCGTCAGCGTCAGCGTCAGCGTCAGCGTCAGCGTCAGCGTCAGCGTCAGCGTCAGCGTCAGCGTCAGCGTCAGCGTCAGCGTCAGCGTCAGCGTCAGCGTCAGCGTCAGCGTCAGCGTCAGCGTCAGCGTCAGCGTCAGCGTCAGCGTCAGCGTCAGCGTCAGCGTCAGCATATTTATTAAACATAAATGAAGTAGCAAAACACCTTGTCTTAAAGAAACAAAACGTTAAACTGCGACCGCCGCCCGCCCAGGTTCGTCCACTTGGCCAGCCCCAGTGCGCCCCGCCGGGGAAGTCACGTCCGCTTGCTAGATGAGGCTATAAAGAAGTTATGGAACTTACAATTTTAGTAGAGGTCAATAAAACGGTTGGAAGCACGCAATACATTTTGGAATTGGAGGGCCACCTCTCGACCACCATCGTTGCTGAGATCTGTGCCGTATAATAATATGATGCGTGGTGGTGGAAGACGGGGTTAGACATGGAAGACGGTGTTAAGTTGAGTCGGTTGATTACATTGGTGACGAGTCTGATTCTATGTCGTTTTGCACATTATGTAGGCATACAAAAGGATGTATTACGAGCGAGCGCGAAGCGCTCGCTCGTCCTTCCGTGATATAGGGGAAAATCTGATTATGAGCGGCCCGACCCGGCCCGACCCGACCCGACCCGACCCGACCCGACCCGACCCTACCCGACCCGACCCGACCCGACCCGACCCGACCCGTGGCGACCCGACCCGACCCGTGGCGACGCTTGTCAGAAGCTCATATCTCTGCAACCACACGTCCGATTGACAAGCGGACTTCTTTGCTGAGCAGCCCCATCCAATCTACCCTGTTTGAGACCGATGCTGGCTCATGTGGGTGACTACCACTTCGCGTGGCGCGTGCTGCGTGAGGGGTGTTGAAAAGTGTTTTCTCGCAAAAACTCTGGCAACGGCTGAGCCGATTGTGTGCAAATTTGGTGTGTGGTTAGCGACCCCTCAGCCGCCGCCTTCCCACAAGTCAGGGGTGGGGTGCCTCTGCACGTGCGCACCCCTATTCTATATATCAGGAACGGCTGAGCCGATTATGTTTAACATTTGGTGTGTGGTTAGGGACCTCTCAGCCGCCACTTTCCCACAAGTCAGGGGTGGTGTGACTGCACGTGCGAACGTGCACACCCCTATTCTATATCGCAGGAACGGCTGAGCCGATTGTGTTCAAATTTGGCGCGTGGTTAGGGACCTCTCAGTCGCCGCCTTTCCACAAGTCAGGGGTGCACGTGCACACGTGCACACCCCTATTCTTTATCTCAGGAACGGCTGAGCCGATTGTGTGCAAATTTGGTGTGTAGCTAGGGACCTCTCAGCCCCCACTTTCCCACAAGTCAAAGGTGGGTGCCTCTAGACGTGCGCACCTTTTTTTGTATCTCAGAAACTACTTGCCCGATCGAGTTGAAATTCACCATACATTTCCTTCGCGCTCGCTCGTCCATCGCCAACTACGGCGCCTTACTGGTTCAGCGTTCTAGCATTGGGAAATTTGGGGTGGAAAATGACACCCTATGGATACTATTTGTCCACTCTTTTTCCTGAGTTTTACTGTGAATTCTCCACTCCTTATTTCAAAATGTATTGGATAATTGGAAACCTGATACTAATTTGTGGATGTAATGACAGGGACAGCCTATGGATGGCAAGACAGGTAAGAATTGGCATAGGTAATAACTCATTTTGGTGAGGAGCAGGTATTTGGGTGATAAAACCTGGTAAATATGCTTCATGGTTGAATTGTCCACTCTTTATACTTATTTTTAGTCAGAATTGTCCACTCCGCACCCCAGCTCCAAAGCAATTCTAGGAGCCTGTACTGGTTGTCTTATGATAGTTTAATATAGGACTGGCAAAATGTAAATTACAAAATAATTTGGATTCCTGGGCGATCATGAGTGGAATATTGTATAAATGTGTACGTTTCCGTCTCACAGAACTGTTGGCGCGATTACCTACCTTCCTTTACATTTCCTTTACCTTTCGACCAACCGTTCGAAAGCTTGTCAAAAATCATTTTGAAACTATTTCAGTCATGTTTTGGCTTCGGTCAATATTGAGGTCACCAGAGGTCACCAAATTTTCCAGTTTAAAGGCTGAAACACGTCTTCGCGCAGCTGCGCGAAGTGGATGCGGGTGCCTATTCAAATACATTGAACGGAGGTTGCAACAACTGCACGATGCGCACGTTGCGGGAAGAAAAAATCGACTGCGGAAATTTTACCATGTATTTGAATAGGCGCCCGCAGGCACCCGCATCCACTTCGCGCAGCTGCGCGAAGACTGTGTTTCAGCCTTTAGGACTTCGCTTGAAAACCCCCAAATATCTCGGGAACTATAACATCCAGGAACAAACGGAAAAAGCAATAGAAAGCTCTTGAACAATGCAATCGCTAAGGTGTCTTCACGTTTTAGCTCAGGTCAACAGTTTAGGCTCCAGAGGTCATCAAAGGTCAAAAAGGCTATTTTTGGCAAAACTGTTTTTCACAAATAACTTTTTACCTAATAAAGATAAGGCAATAATTTTGACGCCCTCGTGTTCGTCTCGTCAAGGCGCTTTGAATATTATTCGAGTTGACCAGGTTAGGTCAACTTAACTAAATTGGCATCAGGTCAAGGTCAAGTGATGACCCAAGTAGGTCATGTTGCATGTTGGGAGACGTGCCTCGACGAGACAAACACGTTGGTGCCGGTTTCACTTCTCTATCTTAATTCTGTCGAGAGTTATTTACAAACAAAAAATGTTGGTGACCTCGGATGACCTCATGTGACCTTGCAAGGGCCCCTGAACAAAAGATTTGCCTGAAACATCAAGAAGGGCTAGAGTAACACACCAGACTATAAAAAGTTGGCCCGATCCGATGTGTGACCTCAAAATGGAAAGCATTTGCCAATGATTTGCTGTTGACAGCAATCATTTGCAAATGCAATGCAATTTGGCGGACAACCATGCAACGCTACAGGAAGATGAATGTTAGCATTGGATTCCCGGCACATTTGTCTATATAGAACGGGGGTACGTTTGTTTCAAAATTGTGCATTGTACATTCAATAACCACAAATGATCAAGGGAGGAGGCGTTTTCCGACATTTGTAACGTTAAATATTTAGGCCAATAATTATTGATTTCATACAAAAAGGCGGACCAACCGCAACAGTTACAAAGTACTGGCATTGGTTAGCTTATGCCTGAACAATGGTATGGGGGCGGGGGGGGGGGGGTACGTTGGGGGTACGTTTCTCACATTTCCTGAAGACTACGTTGTAAACATGATTACATTACGTATATAGCCCGGTTTCCCTATGGCGGCCTTACGCTTCCAGCCGCCCGGGAGCAGAAAATGAGCGGCTCGGTCCGTAGCGATGTATACTGGAGCAGTGGTCAGTATGGACGGTAACGTCGGACAATTTTGTAAGGTCACGTGTCTAGCCATCGATCAAGTCATCATTCACGTGCACTTTCATCAGTTTTGCATTACGTGCCGTCATATTTGGTCGATAGGCTGCGGGGCCATCATCAATAGCGATTCGCCGTGCAGCGGTGCTGTTCCTCGGTACTGGGTCGTGGTAGAGCGTTCCTATGTCTCCTCTTGGGCGCCAAGTGAGCACAAACAGTCGGTGCGCCCTAAACCCCCAATCATCATCATCATCATCTTATGTCTCCTAACCGATAATTCGCCGGACTTCTGATAGCGTTATGTTTTATTCCGCGTCTAACGTGGTTAATGTCATTTAAAGGGCGCTCAGCATACTATCGTTTCCGTCCCTGTATCGCCGGTAGGGATAAGATATTGAATTTATTGATTTGCCTAGACGACAAATGACAAAGCAAACGTATCGTCTAACCGTGTTACGTCAGTATCGTCAGCATTTCCGCGTGCTAAGAACACCCTCAGCTAACAACCTGCTGGTGAAATATAGTGAGGCACACGCTCATTCATACCATGTTTACCCCCGACTCGATTAGCTCAGTGGGAGAGCGCTGGGCTTCTGACCTTTCCCGGTAGTGGCAGCCCGGGCTCGAGTCGCTTCGGCGCTCGCTATTTGCTCATGGCTCGGGTGGCCTGCGGCCGGTGGCAGCGGTCGCACTCAAGGTCAGGTGACGTCAGTGAACGGGGCGGACCGTGTCCAGATATGTCGGGCACGTAAAACTTTCGCTTCTAAATTCTGCGGGCTACCAGGAATTGCGCGATCGTATGGGAGGGGTCAGAGCCTGCACAACAAACTCTGCTTAGCGCGGCTCCCTGACCTCGGAAATCCATCCATTCAAAAGGTTCGGACAATTTTTGTATTGTTAGAAGTGGTCGATTTGTAACAAATAAGTGCATTCAATAGGGCGGCCGTACGTCCAACTTAGACATCACCGCTCGATTGTCAAGCGAAATAGAAGTTAGTTTTACCGACTTCTGGACACGCTATCGTAGTGTCCCGTTAGTTCCAAAAAGCGCCGCTGTGCGGGCGGCGGCGCTGGTGTCGTGATGTCAGGCGGTGGGCCGTAGTTTCACTTTAGCAGACAACTTTCTATCGCAGAAGAGCACTGCTAGCCACCAGCCTTACCGTTGGCATTGCAGCGGTGGTCCCAGTCGTACCAATCTGGACAGCTATGCTCCCCGAAGATCTTGTCAAAATTAATTTATGCCTGGGTGAGTCACTTAACTGACGGTCATTAGGAAATCGGTATGCAAAGTAGATCGTGTCCAATTCCTGTTTCCGCAGTCCCCGGTGCCTGTGGACCTGGAATGGCGTCATATATACATACCAAGCTGCGGATTGGGTCGAATCATTGCCGGCGGGCCTAGTGCCCTTCTCTTCCATCGATCTGTCCCCAACTGCTTGTATGGATGTGTGTTTTGGCTGGTAATTATGTACTATGTTATGCGTTTTGAGTACAACATCGTGATCTGAAGGTGCATTTGTGCGAATTGGAATATTTTGCGAAGTTTATGAGAATGTGTCAATGTTATACATATTGAGTTGGATGATTGTTATAGGATTGTGAACGGTGCCCAATATTTGTGTGGAGAAACGCGAGTTTAACGACTATTGCATGTTGTGCTAATTCGTCTAATGACGCTTGCCTTTAGTCATGATTAAATATTTTCGCTGTTGAAATGGGAACTTAAATCATGGTTAAAGGCAGACGGAACCGCTGTAACTGGCTAAAGCCAGACGGAAGCGCCGTAACTAGCTGCGATATGTCAGCCACAAGCCGAAATTGCCGACTGAATGACACTTAGACCTCGGCGGGCAACACAGCGCTCGCCCCGTCTGTCCGTCTGTCTGTCTGTCGAATGTGGGGCTAATACGGGAGCTGCGCCGGATGTGGGGGCGGGGGGGGGGGGGGCGGGCTGGGTACCGCTGATAAGCCAAGGATCGCATCCATGTGACCTGCATTGGCATCAGCCGTGTGTAATTGATGTTGAAGATGCACAGGTCACTCTAAAGTCAGGTCACGGGGCTGGGGAAGTAAATGGATTTACATTGATTGAACCTAACCTGCGGTGAGGTCGTGGTAGTTAATGTGACTAAAGCCATGCGCTTGGGGAGCTGAATTCACTCAGCCGTCAGTGGCGGCAGTGGCGTCAGTGGCGGCCGGCGCTATTTAACGTGGTCATTTGTCAGAGGTACGGCGGCTGCACTGATTGCTCAGGGCCTCCCAGTCGGATCCGGCCGGCGTCGTTTTAGGTATATACGATCCGTCTTAACGAGACGCTGCACCCCGGAATGAGCCGGGCCGACGGCGGAGCTGAGAGGCCGGGGCTGAGAGGGCGGGACTGAGAGGGCGGGGCTGAGAGGCCGGAGCTGAGAGGGCGGGGCTGGGAGGCCGGAGCTGAGAGGCCGGAGCTGAGAGGGCGGGGCTGAGAGGGCGGAGCTGAGAGGCCGGAGCTGAGAGGGCGGGGCTGAGAGGCAGGAGCTGAGAGGGCGGGGCTGAGAGGCCGGAGCTGAGAGGGCGGGACTGAGAGGGCGGAGCTGAGAGGCAGGAGCTGAGAGGGCGGAGCTGAGAGGACGGGGCTGAGAGGGCGGAGCTGAGAGGGCGGGGCTGAGAGGCCGGAGTTGAGAGGGCGGTTAGGGGAGGAGGGGCGCTGATGCCGGCCGGTCTGAAGACCCTCATTTCAGCTCTCCGTTTGCTTTAGTTCCGAGTGCGAGTGCCTACTTGGCTGCGAAGTTCGGCATTGTGCGCATTATTCTCCAGTTCGAAGGTCCGGGAGAAGTGGAGTTGGAAAGGTCGGCTCGGCGCAGTGTGATCAGGAAGGTCGGGGAGTTGTTACGAGCGAGCGCCAAGTGCTCGGGAGTCCCCACTGAATACCGGATTTTTCTCATATAAGCGGCCCGGCCCGACCGTAACGCTTCTGAGGAGCTTATATCTTTGGAATCCCGCATCCGATTGACAAGCGGTCTTCGCCATCTGATAGCCCCATTCAATGAATAATGTTATTGACATGTTTCGTCCCACGTGAGGCGTCAGCATGGCGCGTGGCACGTGCCGCGTCAGAGGTGTCGGAACACGTTATCCTGCTATAGCTGAGAAACGGCTGGACCGATTAAGCTGAAATTTGGTTTGCCGTTTGAGACCACACTACTGGCAATGTCGCGCAAGTCAAACTCTGGGTCACATTGCACGTGCGCACGTGCACACCCCTGTTCAGTAACCCAGAAACTATCGGGTTTGTACGGGCTTGCTCGTCATTGGCCGACTAAGGCGTCTTGCTGGTCTTATACCGTGTGAACTAGGTCTCAGGGAGCTAACCTCTGCTCGTCCACTCGGAACAGCGCAACTGATCTCGGCAAGTAGCGGCGTGTTGGATACGTATGAGCCGCTGTAGACTAAGGATCAATCATCGGGAGCCATCTGTCCCTTCTTCTTCCCCGCGGCCAGACTTGGTTCGCCCCCCACCTGACCCCCTGCTTGCCTCTGTCTCCAGCCGTATCCCGGGTGAGCAGGGAGGTGAGCTCCACGCCTCCATGGAGGTGTCCGCCTGCCAGGGCTCGGCGCAGGCCGTCAGCTACCTGGAGCACGTGCAGTGTAAGGTCACACTGACGCACGTGCCGCGCGGCGGCCTGCGCATCCTGCTCACATCTCCATCAGGCACCGTCAGCACGCTGCTGTTCGAGCGGCCGCAGGACGTGCTCGGCAGCAGCTTCGACCGCTGGCCCTTCATGTCGGTCCACTTCTGGGGCGAGCGACCCGAGGGCGTCTGGAACCTGACGGTGGTCAACACGCAGGCGAGCGACGCGCGTTCTGACGGTGTGGTGAAGGAGTGGCAGCTGATTATGTACGGCACGCAGGAGGAACCGGTCCGCTTGAAGCCGCCCGGAGGGCAGCAGGTGAGGAGGGGGCACAGCGGGGTCCCTGCCGGGTCACAGGGGGGTCACCTGATGGTGGGGGTGATGTGAACTCACTGTATCCATATTCAATATTCGTCCATATCTCATGATGATTGGACAAAGGATAATTTTAGAACGTTAATTGGGGTATTCACACAGGTTCAGATCCTGATGCAGAATGCACAGCAAGGTGAGCGATACACAGCGTGATTTTGCAGGGGAAAAAACAATCCTGTGTGTGTGTCTCTCTGTGTCTGTCTCTGTCTGTCTCTGTCTCTGTCTCTGTCTCTTTCTCTGTCTCTGTCTCTGTCTCTGTCTCTGTATCTGTATCTGTATCTGTCTCTGTCTCTGTCTCTGTCTCTGTCTCTGTCTCTGTCTCTGTCTCTGTCTCTGTGTCTGTCTGTGTCTGTCTGTGTCTGTCTGTGTCTGTGTCTGTGTCTGTGTCTGTGTCTGTGTCTGTGTCTGTGTCTGTGTCTGTGTGTGTGTCTGTGTCTGTGTCTGTGTCTGTGTCTGTGTCTGTGTCTGTGTCTGTGTCTGTGTCTGTGTCTGTGTCTGTGTCTGTGTCTGTGTCTGTGTGGGTGGGGGTGGGGGTGGGTGGGTGTGGGTGTGTGTTTACTTCAGCGGGCTGTCATCTGGGGCGTTAGCGGCAGGCCGCTCCGCCCCCGCCCCGCCCCCGCCCCACCCCCGCCGCCGGCACCGCCCGCGGTAATACTGACGATAAAAGCACATTCTGCCCGCCTCCGCCGCCATCGCTGAAGAGATCCAAGCCAAACGCAATTTCCTTGATAAGGGTGAAAAGACGCGAGCTAACAGGATACCGGCCTGTTTACTTGGAAGCCGGGATCTTGGCGGGAGGCGTGTGTAGCAAATGGATGCGGATAGCACGGCAAATGGATGTGTGAGAGGCGTTTGGTTGAAGGCTCCAGTATCGATTTTGATCCTGCCAAGTATTTGAAAACCTCTCCATTTGATGACTTGTATGGTCGCAGGGCGGCGATGTGTTTACTATTGTAAATGGCTATTGATGTTCGCTCCAGGCTCCTTACCTCCTGTCCTGCCGATGTCGATATATCACTTTTAGCCTTTTATTGGGCAGAAGATGACGCTGCTTCGTTTTATCGGCTGGCTGCAGCGTCCGTGCTAAACTCTAGGGAAAATTAAACTAAGGGAAAATAAAACGGACATTTGGTGCGAATGTTGCGTCACTGCGTATCCTGCACGCTATAGACATGTCAGTGCCCGTGTCGAGCCATTTCGCTTGCGGAGTGTTTCGGTAAGGTAGCAGCACCACTCAGCACCAGCTGACCTCTATCAGCAGCACCACTCAGCACCAGCTGACCTCTATCAGCAGCACCACTCAGCACCAGCTGACCTCTATCAGCAGCACCACTCAGCACCAGCTGACCTCTATCACCAGCACCACACAGCACCAGCTGACCTCTATCAGCAGCACCACTCAGCACCAGCTGACCTCTATCAGCACCACCACTCAGCACCAGCAGCACCACTCAGCACCAACAGCACCACTCAGCATCAGCTAACCTCTATCAGCAGCACCAGCTGACCTCTATCAGCAGCACCACACAGCACCAACTGACCTCTATCAGCAGCACCACACAGTACCAGCTGACCTCTATCAGCACCACCACTCAGCACCAGCAGCACCACTCAGCACCAGCTGACCTCTATCAGCAGCACCGCTCAGCACCAGCTGACCTCTATCAGCAGCACCACTCAGCACCAGCACCACCTCTCAGCACCAGCTGACCTCTATCAGCACCACTCAGCACCAGCTGACCTATCAGCAGCACCACTCAGCACCAGCACCACCTCTCAGCACCAGCTGACCTCTATCAGCACCACTCAGCACCAGCTGACCTATCAGCAGCACCACTCAGCACCAGCTGACCTCTATCAGCAGCACCACACAGCACCAGCTGACCTCTATCAGCAGCACCACTCAGCACCAGCAGCACCTCTATCAGCACCACTCAGCACCAGCTGACCTCTATCAGCAGCACCACTCAGCACCAGCTGACCTCTATCAGCAGCACCACTCAGCACCAGCTGACCTCTATCAGCAGCACCACTCAGCACCAGCTGACCTATCAGCACCACCACTCAGCACCAGCTGACCTCTATCAGCAGCACAACTCAGTACCAGCTGACCTATCAGCAGCACCAC
>JAXIVJ010001720.1:57500-120000 GCA_036785665.1 Chirona hameri
CAGTGAGGACTCGTCTCTGGGCGTCTACTGCAGCCGTAGCTGTGTCCGCTCCTGTCAGACCCAGCCGGCCTCGGAGACCTGCAAACGGTGCCGCGACCAGTACAAAAGGTGGGCCACACACACACACACACACGCACACACGCACACACGCACGCAGGCACACACGCACGCAGGCACGCAGGCACGCAGGCACGCAGGCACGCACAGACGCACAGACGCACAGACGCACAGACGCACGCACGCACGCACGCAGGCACAGACGCACGCAGGCACAGGCACGCAGGCACAGGCACACAGGCACAGGTACGCACGCAGGCACGCACGCACACAGGCACAGGCACGCACACAGGCACAGGCACGCAGGCACAGGCACGCACGCAGGCGCAGGCACGCACGCAGGCACGCAGGCAGGCACGCACGCAGGGACGCAGGCACGCACGCACGCAGGCACGCAGGCAGGCACGCACGCAGGCACGCACGCAGGCACGCACGCAGGCACGCACGCAGGCACGCACGCAGGCACGCACGCAGGCATGCACGCACGCAGGCAGGCACGCACGCAGGCAGGCAGGCAGGCAGGCAGGCAGGCAGGCAGGCAGGCACGCACGCACGCACGCAGGCAGGCACGCACGCACGCAGGCAGGCAGGCAGGCACGCACGCAGGCACGCACGCACGCACGCACGCAGGCACGCAGGCACGCAGGCAGGCACGCACGCAGGCAGGCACGCAGGCAGGCAGGCACGCAGGCAGGCAGGCACGCAGGCAGGCAGGCACGCAGGCAGGCAGGCAGGCAGGCAGGCACGCAGGCAGGCAGGCACGCAGGCAGGCAGGCACGCAGGCAGGCAGGCAGGCACGCAGGCAGGCAGGCACGCAGGCAGGCACGCAGGCAGGCAGGCACGCACGCAGGCAGGCACGCAGGCAGGCACGCATGCAGGCAGGCACGCAGGCAGGCACGCATGCAGGCAGGCACGCACGCAGGCACGCACGCAGGCAGGCACGCAGGCAGGCACGCAGGCAGGCACGCAGGCAGGCACGCACGCAGGCAGGCAGGCAGGCAGGCAGGCAGGCAGGCACGCAGGCAGGCAGGCAGGCAGGCAGGCAGGCAGGCAGGCAGGCAGGCAGGCAGGCAGGCAGGCAGGCAGGCAGGCAGGCAGGCAGGCAGACAGGCACGCAGGCAGGCAGGCAGGCACGCAGGCACGCAGGCAGGCACGCACGCAGGCAGGTAGGCACGCACGCACGCAGGCACGCAGGCACATATATACAGACGCACAGGCACCCGTAGACGGAGTACAGACGAATAAACTGGCGCACGCATGTGCACAAGCACACACGGGCAGGCAAGCGAACGCAGAAGTATGTGAGACCATTACCGCTTGTCAAAGTAGTGAGACATGGGTTTATTTCCTGTGGAGGCATTGCCTATGCATCTTGTATTGATATTTTAAGTCTCTTAATTTTAGGACGACGTAGGTATCTAAAATGGTTAATGAATGAAATTGTCAGCTGGTGGTTAGTGGCGGTTAAATTAAGTTGGCTGCTCACGGCCTCAGGATTTTCACGTCACGTTGGCGGGCGATTTACTGAGTGCTTTGAAGCTTAATTAAGTGTTCTTTTTACGATAAGCTTTGTCTACAATCTGGTTAAAGTGATTATGCTGAGTCAACACATTGGCATAGTCCCTTGTGATGTGAATTTACCACGTACATGGGATGCCAATTAGATCAATTATTGTTCCCGGGAATGGCGCTGAGGAAATCGTCTTATGTGTGTTTAGCTTCCACGTGTTAAGTGCACATATACATCCGCGCAATGAGTTGGTTTATAAAGCATTTGATGCATCCCGCCTATTCTCTGGAGAAGCACTAGTGGTTTTAAAGAAGTTACATTGAATGCGTTCCAAGAAGACCATTGTCCTGCAATTTATGCCAGTATAACTTATTCGTAGAACATTAAAAATGCATTTCGTTCAATAAATTTTCGAACTTTACGTGTATTCGATGTGAAATCAAATTTTACTTATTAACGTCGAGATAATTTGTCAGAATCAAGTGGTTGTCTCCACGCCTTCTTTGAAGGTAGCTGTGCTTGTGCGGGAGTGTGTTCTTGCGTTCGTACGTTCATTCGTGTATGTGCGCGTCCGGTATAAACCTGCTGATTAGGAGGCATAGTCTTTCTGGCGGTGGCGTTCAGGGATATGTTACATGTTGTATACTGGTACGGGGGAACAGCTCCTAGACGTTACTTTGATGATCAGAAACAGCTCCTAGACGTTACTTTGATGATCAGAAACAGCTCCTAGACGTTACTTTGATGATCAGAAACAGATCCTAGACGTTACTTTGATGATCAGAAACAGCTCCTAGACGTTACTTTGATGATCAGAAACAGCTCCTAGACGTTACTTTGATGATCAGAAACAGCTCCTAGACGTTACTTTGATGATCAGAAACAGCTCCTAGACGTTACTTTGATGATCAGAAACAGATCCTTGACGTTACTTTGATGATCAGAAACAGCTCCTAGACGTTACTTTGATGATCAGAAACAGCTCCTAGACGTTACTTTGATGATCAGAAACAGCTCCTAGACGTTACTTTGATGATCAGAAACAGCTCCTTGACGTTACTTTGATGATCAGAAACAGCTCCTAGACGTTACTTTGATGATCAGAAACAGCTCCTAGACGTTACTTTGATGATCAGAAACAGCTCCTAGACGTTACTTTGATGATCAGAAACAGCTCCTAGACGTTACTTTGATGATCAGAAACAGCTCCTAGACGTTACTTTGATGATCAGAAACAGCTCCTAGACGTTACTTTGATGATCAGAAACAGCTCCTAGACGTTACTTTGATGATCAGAAACAGATCCTAGACGTTACTTTGATGATCAGAAACAGATCCTAGACGTTACTTTGATGATCAGAAACAGCTCCTAGACGTTAGTTATTTACTTCACGTCCCCTGTTATGTTCCCTGAGCTCTTAGTGGGAACCCAGATCAAAGTCGAGCAGCACGTATGGAGGCTTATGGCAAGAATACGGTACGGGCCCAGATCAAAATGATTAAATTACCTTGTGTTGATAAGATTTCCCAACTGCGGAGATGTCGACTTATCCTGGCAATCAGCGTTATGTTCTACTCGAGTGTATTCCGTGACCACGGTATGATTTAGCATAGCAGTTTGTAATTGTATATTCACAGTGTGATGCTATGTGTGACTCATCTGCCCGTGCCCCCCCCCCCCCCCGGCCCCTGCAGCGCGTGTCAGCGCACCTGTGACTCTGCCACCTTCTACGGCGGCGAGGCCGGCTGCCAGCCGTGCCACGCCACGTGCGCCACGTGTCTGGGCCGGCTGGCAAACCAGTGTCTGGACTGCGCCGCCGGACACTACATCATCGCCGAGCTGAGCGTCTGCGTGCCCGCCTGTCCGGACGGATACTACACAGGTGGGTGGGCGGGCTGGCTGGCGGCGGTGACGGCAGGTTAGTGATGGCGGTGACGGCGGTGGTGGCGATGGTGGCGGTGACGGCGGTGGCGGTGACGGCGGTGGTGGCGGTGACGGCAGGTCGGTGACGGCGGTGACGGCGGTGACGGGTGGGCGGGCTGGCTGGCTGGCGGCGGTGACGGCAGGTCGGTGATGGCGGTGACGGGTGGGTGGGCGGGCTGGCTGGCTGGCGGCGGTAACGGCAGGTCGGTGATGGCGGTGACGGGTGGGTGGGCGGGCTGGCTGGCGGCGGTGACGGGTGGGCTGGCTGGCGGCGGTGACGGCAAGTCGGTGGCGGGGATGACGGGTGGGTGGGCGGGCTGGCTGGCGGCGGTGACGGCAGGTCGGCTAGGAACGCCTCCCAGTATCATCGAACATTGCCGGCTCCTGGCAGGAGGGGATAACTACGACATCGTGGACGATAGACGCGTCTTCTCCCGGTGTTACGAGAAGTTCTTTTTAAAATGGTTGGCGATTTATTGGATTGAATAACTAAAGTATCGAATTCACCGAATTACACCAGGCAGGTAAACAGGTCGCTCTTTGTTGGATCCCCAGTCACGTGGGAATACATGGGAATGCGCTGCGGACGCTGCTACAAAGCGTGCTGCTCAGGTGCGGTGTACGCGACGTTTATCCTTTCCAGTGAGAAATTTCTTTCCGGCCATCTCCGCCTTTCTACAAGGCAAATGGCAACAAGTGTGGGATGGAGCAGGCAGTAATAAGCTACGGGAAATAAAGCCCAGGCTGGGCGTCTGGCACTCCAGTTCCCGCAAAGTTAGGAGGGAGGAAGTTATTCTTTGTAGGCTACGCATCGGCCACACCTATGCAACTCACGGCTATCTAGTGTGTAATGACAGCAGGCCAATCTGTCCTCGCTGTGGGTCGATACTCTCCGTAAAACATATGCTGGTTGTATGTCCGCTCCTCGCTGCTGAACGATCCTGCTTCTTCGGCCAGACTACTTATCCACTAACTTTGTGTCAGCTTTTAGGGGACGATTCAGCAGCTATTCAGACAGATCGATTGTTTGACTTCATCTCAGCCACCGGATTACCTATAGTATACACACCATTGTGACAAGATGAACTTCGTTATAGACGCCAAGTGACCTTAGTTAAGTCGGTGCGCCCCCCCCCCCCCCCAAAAAAAAAGCATCATCATCATAACTAAAGTATTGACACACAAATCCAGGAATTCTTCGCTGCATATTTTCCTCTGAATATGAATACAAAACATCGAATCTGAAATGCTTTTGTTTGCCTGCAATGTGGCTTGCTACAACAACAAAAAACGACTGGGCGCGGTTTTGTTTGTTATCATTCAGTTGCTTTTTCCCTGGAGGCGTTCTTAGCAGTACAACGAACTCTACGTTTTCTCCCAAATGATTTATGAACGTGACATATAGTTCTCACTGGGTAAATAACTACGCGTGTTTTATGTATGTTGCCGTCTGGCCGGTATCCCCTCGCGGACGGGGCTGCGCTCCCCTAAACGCTCGCTCAGCGAACTCATTTATTATTTGACATGCTGCTCTTCAAACGATCCGTATCTCAAATATCCGATCTCACCAGCGCCACCATCGCTGTATTGGTGCTCCTGTCGGTAATGTGTGTGGTCGTTTTTCAGCCAATCGGGCGTGTTTCGTCAGTGAATCAGGCGTGCTTGGTGTTGTTGCAGTGAATGAGACGTGCCAGTCGTGCGGACCTCACTACACGGCCTGTGACGGCGCGTGTTTGGTGTTGTTGCAGTGAATGAGACGTGTTTGGTGTTGTTGCAGTGAATGAGACGTGTTTGATGTTGTTGCAGTGAATGAGACGTGTTTGGTGTTGTTGCAGTGAATGAGACGTGTTTGGTGTTGTTGCAGTGAATGAGACGTGTTTGGTGTTGTTGCAGTGAACGAGACGTGTTTGGTGTTGTTGCAGTGAACGAGACGTGTTTGGTGTTGCTGCAGTGAATGAGACGTGTTTGGTGTTGTTGCAGTGAATGAGACGTGTTTGGTGTTGTTGCAGTGAATGAGACGTGTTTGGTGTTGTTGCAGTGAATGAGACGTGTTTGGTGTTGTTGCAGTGAATGAGACGTGTTTGGTGTTGTTGCAGTGGATGAGACGTGTTTGGTGTTGTTGCAGGGAATGAGACGTGTTTGGTGTTGTTGCAGTGAACGAGACGTGTTTGGTGTTGTTGCAGTGAACGAGACGTGTTTGGTGTTGTTGCAGTGAATGAGACGTGTTTGGTGTTGTTGCAGTGAATGAGACGTGTTTGGTGTTGTTGCAGTGAATGAGACGTGTTTCGTGTTGTTGCAGTGAATGAGACGTGTTTGGTGTTGTTGCAGTGAATGAGACGTGTTTGGTGTTGTTGCAGTGAACGAGACGTGTTTGGTGTTGTTGCAGTGAATGAGACGTGTTTGGTGTTGTTGCAGTGAACGAGACGTGCCAGTCGTGCGGACCTCACTGTACGGCCTGTGACGGCGCGGAAAACCACTGTGTGAGCTGTGCGCCGCACCTGATCCTGCACAACAACCAGTGTGTGGTCTCCTGCCCGGCCGGCACCTACCAGGTCAACCAGAGGTCAGTACAAGCACCCGGCAGGGCAATCAGAGGTCAGTACAATCACCCGTCAGGTCAATCAGAGGTCAGTACAATCACCCGGCAGGGCAATTAGAGGTCAGTTCGATCACCCGTCAGGTCAATCAGAGTCGATCAATCAGTTCGATCACCCGTCAGGTCAATCAGAGGTCAGTTCGATCACCCGGCAGGTCAATCAGAGGTCAGTTCGATCACCTGTCAGGCCAATCAGAGGTCAGTCATGTAACCAGCCGAGTCAGCCAGAGGTCGGTCAACTCACCAGCCATGTCAACTAGTGATTCTCTTTTTACACTCGAGTAGATGTCTTCATAGAAAAGCTAACCAGTTGCCTTTTTAGGCAGTGTGTTTAATGCAGACATCTTTTATGACAGTTTTGGAGCTTTTAGAGCCCAGGTGATCAAGTACGTTTTAACCCTGTAGTCTGTGACTATAAACTTTAGGCTGTATGATAATGTGATGTGTGTGCTGCGTAGTATATTTATTGTTATATCCTATCTTCACGACCTCTCCTGTCAGTGGAGCGTAGCTCTGTTGGCGATCATATGAAATAAATGAAGTTGCCATTTTTTTATTTAGCAAAACTTATGTTACTCGTACCCCACAATGCTGCGACAGGGCTGTCCCGTGCCCGGTTGGCCCTCTTTTGGACGGTTACCAATCGATCTCACGTGTTGGTTGGGCCACGACAGTTCACTCCCCTTACTTTGAACCCGATGTCAACCTGTTTACAAACCCGTCATCTACTCCACTTGGCCATGGGAACAGCGCAATTTCTGCATGTTGCCTCAATATTTGTTCAATGTCGCACGCTGTTGAATTGCCTTGGCCAAGTTTCCATTGTCTTCCGTGCCTTGTTTAATCCAGATGAGTGTTCCGTAACCATTATACATTGCAGTTGCGACGTCCATAGGCCCTACTCATCACGTATGACTTGTACGCATTTGATGGACTCTCCAAGCTTCGCTCCGCTACTTCAGTTTGCAAGCATGCACTTAGCTGTACTACGAGTACATGCATATGCTATGTGTAAGATGCAACGATCGAGGCATGTTTAAATGTCAGACCGGACGGATACTGCGATCATAAACTATTCTTCGTGCGACTTTAGTACGAACTTTCGACGCTCAATGATTCTACTTCGGTAATAAGTGAGCGATGGTCAGGAGTTGTAGCCTTTCGTGCCGGACAGCCCCGACGGGCCTCGATTGCCGGAGTACACAGTAGGAGAACTTGCCTGGTTATTGGGCACGTGGGCCGTCTGCCGGTCCCGTCCGGTGTCTGGCGGGGCAGGGGCTCAGTGGACCGGTGCATGAATATAACATAAGGCGGGCTGGGACTCCCGGATTTGCCACCGTAATATGGCTCCTCGTGTTTGAGTACGGTTCCGTGCCCGCGACCGAGGGGGCGAGTTGATGGGTTTGTAGCCCATCGGCACTGGTGGAAGCCCCGGAAAGTGATCTGCTATGGCGGACCAGCACATGTAACCGGTCAGCCCCGTCTAAACGCGCAGGAGCAAAGGCTCCAGTTTTCCGAATGATCCAGAGGATTCCATGTCAAAAAGCTGACATCTTAAGCCAGCCAAATCGTTTGAACGAACCGTGTTAAAAGCATATTTGTGTTGAGTCTTTCTGACAAACATTCATTTACATCGCATGACCAGCTGATCGTAGTGCTGTTTAGCTCTGCCGTATAATGGCCATAGATGAGTAAAGCGCGATTTACACGCGTGGGCTGTATCAACTGTATGTTCCGGTATGGACGCCCGCTGAATCGGCGATGAAGCAGCAGCTGTTGCAGACTCCGCTCCCAATGTCGGATTGTCGCTCCTATTGTGTGGCTTACTCACAAATATGAGCCTCGAGCAGTGCGGAGGCAGTTGCAGCCAAGATATCTCTTAGTGATTTGTGGTGTTTAAATAAAAAGTCTGAATTGAGTAAAATAGGTGCATTTTTTAATTGCACATTAGTGTTGTGCGAAGTTTCATAGCATTTCATGCCATGTTTTTGTTTTCATTGCAAGTCGAGAAATAGCTTGGAATACGAGAGTCTGAGATGTGTGTTCCCTAGTTTGGCTGTTGCAGGTGGTTTTACAGGGCCGTCTTCGCCGCTGTGTTTCGTATGTGAGCCGTTACACAGGGTCTCGCCTCCGCCGTGAGATGTTTCACTGCCCGAGATGACCTGGGGCCACCTTGCCACGTGTTGCAGGTGTGAGCGATGCGCGGCCGGCTGTGAGACCTGTGTCGGCCCCAGCGACACCAACTGCGTGCTCTGTCAGCCGGGCCTCCTGCACTCGGACGGACAGTGTGTGGCCGCCTGCCCCCCAGGTAGGCAGTGCGTCCGGCTCTGACCGGCCTGCCGCACGCGCCGCGCACGCCGCGCACGCCGCCTAGAGACACGCATGCGCCCGCCCGGCCGGCCCGCCGCGGCTCGACCCGCCGCGGCGGGCCGCCCAGACCGTTTGGTTTGCGCTGGTCGGTGGCTTATCGTCTGAGTTCGCATGGAGTGTAGGCACGAGGGGCCGATCTGTGTGGCTGGGAGGCTGGCAGGCTGGGGGTCGGAGCTGAGACGCTCACTCAGCTCAGCACGACGTCTGCTGAGTCGCAGCCTGCTGGTGGAATGGCAGAAGATCGAACCGGGGCGGTTCGAGGCGTGCTTGGCAACAGGAACCGGTCTCGGTTTCGGGTTATTGTTTGATAGATCCGATGCGCTATTATTTTGGAGATTATTCTGCGAATATGATTGTGCGCGATACGGCTGTGACATTAAGCGAAGGTGGCGGGTGGGGTGGCGGGAGGGGAGGGGGATATCTCGAGGACGGAGGCGGGAGGGGAGGGGGATATCTCGAGGATGGACGCGGGGTCTGCGTCGCACAGTGGCGGAGTTATATCAGGCCTGATAGAGGCCACGGTCTAAGTCGCGGGCGTCGACGGCGTCGTTATGTTGCCAGGCGCCGACGTCGGTTTAATACTCTAGTCAGACGGAACTTGGGCGATCCCTCGTTGCGGTGGTACCTGACCGACTGTGATAGGTGTTAGTGTCGGAATAATTGCCTCAGTATGGTTTTAGAGCGGAAATTGTTGTACGGTTTGGATGTGTCCAAATGTCAAAACGCTGCCGTTTGGTCAATAAATGACGAGTTGTCGAGTTTGCCGCGTGTAAACTGGTCATCGGCGCTGAAGGTGGGCGGGACGCCAGCGAACTCCGACCTCCAGCGGAGCCCAACTCATGGCCAGCACGACGTCGCAAGGTATGGTCCTATTCTGCACTGTCCGCATGCCATGTCAGAGATGAAACTGCGACAGAACGGGGCATGTAACATCGGCCGCCGCAGTCATATCCTTGCCACGGAAATGTAACATCAGCCGCTGCAGTCATATCCTTGCCACGGGAATGTAACATCAGCCGCTGCAGTCATATCCTTGCCACGGAAATGTAACATCAGCCGCTGCAGTCATATCCTTGCCACGGGAATGTATGGTATGAACGGGCGTCTTGACGACCTCAGGTTTGTGTGCGCTCGGATCACACACCGCTCGAAAGTTGAATGCTTCGTGGAATAAATTACCAAAGCATAGAAACTAAGCTTAGAGTAACTAGAACTTAATCATAAAAAAATGATAAATTAATATTGGAATAATTGCTTGTTCTCGGAATTTAGCGGTGCGTTTTGGCGTTTGTTTTCATCTCTGACAATGAAATCGGTTTGGACGCAATGGTTCTGCTCTGGGTCGACGCATGATTGCGGGCCATCGGAATGTGCATTGTCGAGAGCTGGTGTTGTGACTGCAATGCATGGGTTTAACTGCGGCGTTCGCTGTGACTAGCTGTTAGTGATATGTAATAGGTGTCTTCTCTCAACGTTGTCTGCTGTGTGCTATGGGCTGCAGAACGGCCTAACGTGCGGTGTGGATGTTGTGGTGTTTGGGTATTGCGTGCATGACCTTGCGCACACAAATGGGACCGTTTGAGCTGAATTTACGTGTTGGAATGGGATGGTGGTGTTGGTGTAGTGCGACTGCGCTAGTCGCACAGTGCTTAGTTTATCGTCAAAGTAGAAAGTTATGGCGAAAAGGTGAATACAGTTTTCGTGTTTGCGTCACATATCGCGGCAAACTATGCAGACTATGCATACAAATACTCCTTCGTCCAGCTTCCACTTCTATTTGGCTTACGCTTGACGTTTAACCCGCGCGGCGCTGGGGGGGTAAATTTTACCCCCCCCCCCTCCCCGATTTTCTCCATAATTTGAAAACTATGACAGATATTGAAGTGAAACTTTCGGTACCTTATGGTGCATCAATTCTACATCTTGTGTTACAATTTTGTTTAAATTCGTGAGAATTTTGAGGAGATAATGACGTTTTAGTGACGTCATGTCATGTCATTTGTGGTGAAAAAACGTTAAATGTTTGAAAAATCGTAGAAAATAGCGTGTTGATGCAAATCGCAAATAAAAGATGTCAGAAGAAATGACATAACATTGTCTTTAACATGGCTATCTCAGATGCTCAAAATTTTGGGTTTTTGACCCCCCAAAATGCAAAAAAAAACGGATTTTTGGGGAAGAATTTCCACAAAAGTTTTTGTTTAAAGATTTTAAAAAACGGAAGATATATTAGAGAGCTGAGTATGAACGATGTTCAAACCAAATTTCAAAGCAATTTCTTCATTTTTGACTGACTTATGGCTCTCTTAAGAATAAGTAACTCATGACGTCATTTTTTTAATTGCGTTTTTTTTTGGCTTTTACTGACCAGATACAGATAAATAAATGCCACCACTGTATTTCGAAGACAAACTAGTCTAGAAATATGCAATGTTTATTTAGATGAATCAATTTCAAATTTTGACCTTATTGTGACCTGACCTTGACCTGAGGGCGATTATATGGTGTCAGGCTGTGAAAATGACTGCTTCTATCGAATTATACGTGTAAAATAACCCATACAACATGTGTCGCATGGCTTTCGTAGACCTGTGACCTTTTGTGACCTGACGTTGACCTTGACCTTTGCTTAAAATTTCACTTTTACGTATGCGGGAGATGCATTATACATTTGGGAGCACTTAATGAGATAATAGTTGCAATACAAGGCTTTGGATGGAAAGTATAGCCCAAAAACCCAAATACTTAAATTTTGACACTTGACCTGACCGTGACCTGACATGTGACCTTATGTTAATAATTTCGGGCATGCGTTAGATTCTTCTCACTGGGAGCTTTCGATCGCCGCCTTGCGCGTATCGCTGCGGTTATTGGTTCGGAAGATACGAGGGGGGTAAAGTTTACCCCCAGCACCGCACGTTCGGATGGAGACCCCAGCGCCGCGCGGGTTAAAGGGTGTGTGTGTGTGTGTGTGTAGTATAACGGATTTTCTAAGGCCGAAAGCCAGCCCAGGCTACACTATGTGTTATTTTTCTGCAAATCACGCGCGTGTTCTGCGTGTTTACGGGATTTGCGTGAAATGCGCCGACATAGCAAGTTCAGCTTCAATAGTAAATGCATTGGGTGAGCTACACTGGCACATCACGCAGATCCCGCATGAAACGTCAAGGAAAAGCCGCAGACACGTCACGCAGATCCTGCAATAAAGTTCAGAATTATGAACTTCTTTGCGTGATTGCGTGATGCGTGGTGACCATTGAGTGTCTATTATTTTGATTGATTTCGCGTATTGTAGTGTATAATAGACATAAAATTTAATAATTTGTGCTGAGTATCGTGGCGGCAGATGAATGAAGAAGCGTTCAGGGCTTAAAAAAAATGGTTTCGTGGTTGTCGAAATTAAGACTGGTTGGTGGCTGTCCTGCGATTATTCAAATATGCAAAATGTGCGCAACTGGTGCCATTAAACGCCCTAAGTGCACTATCAATTCTGCCGGACCTTTTCTCCCGACTTTAATATTGAGCAGTACCCGAAAGCAGAAAATGGGATGTGGATACATTGATCGGAAAATGTGACGTGAAAAATGCAAATAGACCTTTCGATTGCCGCATTGAGCGTCTCCCTGCCATCATTGGTTCGGAAGATACACACTAACCAGGATTGGGCATTGCACAAATATTGCCCCTCCCCCTCTGTCAATGGCGTTTGGTTGAGACCCCAGTCAAAATCGAGTTATGTCCGTACCTGATTTTGCGTTGTTCATATGCGCCCATGTGACTTCTCACAACCATCGTCACAACTTCAGCGTGATTCGTCACTGCACAAGTTTGGACAGCGCGGGATTCAGCGAGTCGCACAGTGCACTGTACTTCCGGGGACGTGGGAACCGTGTGGGGCAGTGGGGGCAACTCGCCCCCCCCCCCCAACTTTGGAGTTGGGGGAGGCGACGCCCCCCCCCCCCCCCCCCCCTCCCAACTTCTTACACGATCACTCGACTATGTGTAAGAACAAGGGTATTGTCACTGGAGTTTCAACGGCAGCGCGCAGCGCCGCGACATTTGGCACAGATGTTTGGGCATCAATTACCCACAGTGTGAAATTTTTGACCTCGGGTCATCTCAGGTCAGGTCACCAGGTCAAGTCAAGTGACCCCCACCTCCAAAATGTTTGCGGTCATGCCACTCCCAAAGTGATTAACCAAACGGTTTGAAACTCACAGGATGTCATCAATTGATAAGTATCTATAATTCGTGTATCTCTAAATTGTGTATATCGGTGACCTAAGGTCAGGTCAATTTCGTGACCTCCCATTATAAGTCAATGGGGAAAATGAAAACACGTATACATCTATAGGAAATGGCTAAATTTGAGAAAAAATAGCCAGGTCCACCACTCTTGTGCCAAATGCAAAGCCCTATGTAACATTTCTGTTATTTGACCTCTACGTGGTCAACTCGGGTGAGCTCCCAGGTTTTTCTTCAATAACTCTTTACCAAATCAAGGTAGATCAATGGAGTTTTCACCATTGTATTCGGCTTGTCGAGACGAATCACTTGATGTAAGAGTTGACGCTGGCCTCCGGTCAGGCCGATGTTTGTATATGGCCTAACTAGGTCACCCAATATATCATTCGATGCGTCTCGACGAGATAAACATAATGGTGAAATATGTGTTACTGGATCATGCGTGTCAAAAGTTATTTTTAAAAAAAACTATTCGGAAATTATTAGAATGCTTCAAATTAAATGCTTCTGCTGACCTAACTATTGACCTTAGGTAAATTCTGATGGAACCTTAGGGAAAGCAAATAAATAATCTTTCGATCGTTTTTTTTCCGCGCGTCGCTAGAGCTCTTTTAGTTATCGAGATATATACGGTTTTATCAAGGACACTCATACATATAGCCAGAATTTGACCTTTCGTGGCCTCTTGGTGACCTCAATATTGACCTGATCTAAAAATGGCCTACGTACTTTCGATAGAGCTTGTCTCGAGCTATTTACCATCGTTTTCCGCTTGTCGCTACGTTGATTGTTTTTTAGATCATAGGGGAGGGGACGGAAATCCCCCCCCCCCCCCGCAGTTCTGGTTGGCCGAACCCCCGGCAGTGCGCGTGTTAATGGACCTTAATTCGGCAACAGTTAACTAACAAACAAAATAACTAACTAAATAACTAACTTATATATATAAGTAGATAAGCCTTTTTTCTCTGAAAAATGTGTGTGTTCTAAATGCAATGGTTTGCCAGCTCACTTGGTTGAGTACGACCGTATAACGTTAAATTCGTGAAAATTTACCTGAAACATTGACCATAACACCGTAAAACACGGCATAGCATAACTCGGTTGAAGCCAAGTATGGTACCCGCACCAAATGTATACTAAATGCATGATTTGGCCATGGTCAACTTGGTGCGAGCTCGGCACATCACCTCACCAGCTACCTCAGGTTCGGAAGTCAGTCAAGCCCGCCGGTTCTGGATTCAGGCACGGTGAAAGCTCCAGTACCGCTTCTCCGGCTTTTTGTGACCCTAGTACAAGTGTCGCTCCTTCTTCATGTTTACGTATATATTTTGTTTTGCTTGTTAGGCGACCCATTTCCTTATATGACATTGATGCCCATGCTCTTAAAGGAAATAGTTCACCTTGGAATTTTTTCCCAAACACAATTTGATTATATTGTTTAATACAATTTCTTTTGATATTGTCAAAAATGGCCTTATATCGCGCCGATTCAGGACAGAAGGCCGTAAATTATTATTGTTTATCAAAACTATATGCATACTCTCTGAGTCAGAGTCCCGATGTCACGCGAATTTAACAAATGGTTCAGCCAATCAGATTCGAAAGTAGTCTCGTAAGGATAGACTCGCATTAGAGATATGCCAACCGGCGGCCGGCGATTCGCTTGCTAGCACCAGCTGATTGGCTGATGGTAAAGCCTCTGCCCGGGCTAGCATCCAGCACCACATTCTTTCGCCAGCACCGCATTCGTTCGCCAAGAAATCAAATATATTCGGCTGGAGTCTTTTCAGTCAAGAAAACTTGCAGATAGGGGTTTTCCAACACGGGGTACAAAACTGCTATCTCAGTTTAAAACTAATGTTGAAGGTGAACTATTTCCTTTAAAGGGAAATAATGGCCTTTTGATTGTGTTAGCAACAATTGCTTTGGCTACCGTTATGGTATGGTATTAAAATGATGTGATCTAAATTTAAGAATTAAATACAATTATTCCCTAATTCAAAGTTGGAAGTTTGGGAAAATTAATTATCGGTATTTTTCCTCCACTATTGGAAAGCGACACATCTGGGGCGCTTTTGTATCAATCTGTTTAACGTTGTTGAATGGGCACTTCTAAACAAATCGCCGACACTAAATAGATTGCCGTCGACGTGCATCGATGAGCTTCCGATTGAATTGCCAGTTTTGTTTTTCAATGGTTGTTAATTGTAAAGGATGGGCGGGTATATAATCACAACACCCAGAACGCAAAATATATTTTCCACACCATTGCGTAAAAAAGCAATACGGGAAAAGCCCGGAATTTGATGGAAACCGGAAAGTACTTAAACCGGTCGTTAACCGGTCGTTAAAAGTGTGGAACGCTTACCAAGATTAACTTGAAATATCTCTCGGAAGGAATTGTTTATATGCAAAATGCGATGAATTGACATCATATTTTGGCCTCGTCGGTTGATTTCAAGTGCTAACTCCATTTTTGTGGGAAAAGGTAATTATTTCCCTTCAAATATATGACATACTATTGGCAATAAGCAGCATTGGGTATGGAAAAGAGCGCCACACGTTACTCTCTTCAGTCTGAATTTTTGTCGTAGTATTGCCAAAAAGTTCGCCCCCCCCCACCACCCAACTTCAAAGTAGTTTCCACGCCCCTGCCCCTGGGCAGGGCCGTATAATGCGTATAGTATAATACGTATAATACGCAGAGCCGTATAATACGTACGGTACGTGGGACCGGGGACTGGTCAGAATAATGAAAGGGCACAGACCGGAAGGGACGCCTTTGCTGAGACCAGTAACTATGCCAGAAAAAGCATACTAAATATACCAGATTCAGCAGGCATTAGGACAACCGCGACAACCAAAGGTATGCGCGGTATGTCATTGGTCCCTTGTAGAATAGGCATAGTCGTCAGCGGGGTGGAAATGACAAATTCCGGATTTTGAAAATAGCAAGGGTGGATTAGTATGTAGTAAGCAATTCTGAACAACTTTTCTATCTTCGGTTTTTGGATTTGATTAATTCCTGACTACCTTAAATCCATTTGTCGGCAACATGTTCGGGCGATTATGCATGGTCGTCAGGATTGTGAGAAGAAAACAAATCCGGATTTCGAGAATTGCGAGGGAGGATTCGCATGAAGTAAACAGTTCATAACAACTATCCTATCTTCGGTGTTTGTATTTGATTAAATCCTGACTACTTTCACTCCATTTTTCGGCAACATGTTTGGGCGGCCATGACCGACAGTAGGCAACACGGACATTGGAAACGGCAATCATGTACTATTGCACGTACACTACTGGTGAAATCAAGCTGAATCCTCCCATGCACAACCGACAGTCATTCCTAAAGACATTTTGGTTTCTGAACTCGAATCATGATGCATAAACGAAAATCAACAGGCCCGAATACGGTTCGTGCACACTCCCCGGTTCAACTAGCGGGACAAAACTGAAATTTAGAGATATCAGGGCCCATTCCGGCCTCCACCTTCAGAGGTCCCTCTCCTTCCTCTAGAAAGCCCACTCATACCTCCAGAGGGCCCAATCTGACCTCCATGTGGCCCACTTTGACCTCCAGAAGGCCCATATGGATACAATTGGACCCCTCTGGCTTCCAGAGAGCCCACTCTGACCTCCCGAGGGCCCACTCTGGCATCCAGATGGCCCATCTGGATACTAATTGACCCCCTCTGGCTTCCAGTGGGCCCCCTCTGACTTCCAGTGAACCCCCATGGCTTCCAGTGGGCCCACTCTGACCTTCAAATGGCCCACTCTGGCCTCCAGGGGGCTCACTCTGGCCTTCAGAGGGTCCCTCTGGCTTCATGACGGCCACTCTCGCTTTCAGAGGGCTCATTCTGACCTCCAGAGGGTCGCCTCCGGCTTCCAGAGGGCCCCATGTGGCCTCCAGAGGGCATACTCTAACCTCCAGAGGGCCCACTCCAGCCTCCACCTCCAGAGGGCCCACCGCAGCCGCCACCTCCAGAGGGCCCACTTCAGCCTCCAGAGGGCCAACTCTGACCTCCATATGACCCTCTCTGGCCTCCAGTGTGCCACTCTGGCCTTCATAGGGCCCCTCTGGATATCATTGGGCCCCTATGGCGTCCAGAGGGCCCACTCTGACCTACAGGAGGACCACCACTCTGACCTCCAGAGGGATCACACTCACCATCATATGGCCCCCTCTGGATTCCAGAGGATCCTATCTGGATTCCAGGGGCCCACTCTGACCTCCACAGGGTCCGCTGTGGCCTCCAGAGGGAACCCTGTCCTCAATATGGCCCCATTCCGACTTCTAGAGGACCCACTCTGTTCTCCAGAGGGCCCTCTCCGACCTTCAGAGGGCCTACTCTGGCCTCGAGAGGGCTCACTTTGACCTATGGGGGCCATTCTGGCTCCCAGTGGGCTCCGCTGGCTTCCAGAGGGCCCTCCGACCTCCAGAGGGCCCAATCTGACCTGAAGCCCAGGCGGGCCCACCTGGGCTCCAAGTGACTTGGGGGGGGGGAGATATGTTGGCCCCCTTTATGGGCCTTAGGGGGGTGGCATGGTCTGCATGCCCCCCTTGTGACCGCCACTGGTCTCAGGGGCCCTCTGTCAGTCTCAGGGCTCTCTGTCGGTCTGAGGTGGCACTGTGTCGGTCTGGGGGCCCTTGGTCGGCCTGAGGGGTCCTCTGTCGGCATATGGATGATTGCACACAATGTGAAAAATTGCACACAGCACGGAGGTTCCACGACCGCTTCTTGCTTGCGGCGTGGTCCAAGGCTCAATTCTGGGACCGGTGTTATATTTACTTTTACATATGACTTGACATCGTTTTTATGTGACACCAAGACGGTGTTATACGCTGATGACGTGCAATGTATCCACTGTGGTCTCCCCAACTAACAGGGAGAGTTACAACGGGACATCGAGTCAACGCTGAGCAAAGCCCAGCGATGGCTTGTTGAAAACACTCTTAAAATTAACCCAACCAAATCTGACCTAGTTCTCATTTCTTCTCGATAAAGGATGTTTGGACACAATTTCGAAGTACGTTTTGGCAATGCAACGCTTCACCCATCTGGTAGTGCGAAAATTCTAGGGGTCGTTTTGGACAGTAATCTTACTTTCGAAAAGCATGTTTCTGTCATGACGCAACGATGCTACGTAACGCTGTTCGGTCTGTCAAAATGTGCGCACCGACTGCCAGAGGAATTAAAAAAGTGTATCATTGAATCATTGGGTTTTACGCATATATTGTATTGTGCGACGGTCTGGGCAGGCTGCAACGCAACACAACGTAAATGTATATAAAAAAAATCATTAAGCACAGCGAATTGTTAAATGCTGCCGTCGTCAGACACGTATGATGCCTATGCCTGTGGATTGAAATGGTCGAAAGTGGACGAACTTGTTGCCGAGCGAGACCTGGTGATGGTATACATCGTCTGCTGTATGATAATAATGCACCGATCTGTCTGAGAGATTTGCTGTCGTACCGCGAGAATGTGTCCGCCAGATAAACGCGAGGTTCTGCAGCAGGGCTGCTGCACATGCCTCGAGTCCGCACCGAGCACGCCCGTCGATCGTTCAGATCTCGGTCAACGGCCAAATGGAACGAGTCGCCGGGCCAAGTGCGAGACGCTGGAGCAGTGACGGTGTTTCGTACGTGGATGAGAGAGTGGCTGACAGCAGATCGCTAGCTCTGCGAGAAACGACTGTCTTGTGCTTGTAACGCTTTTGTGTCGACAATTTTGTTTGTGGATATATTTGAATAGTGTAACTGTGATACAATGTAAAATGACACTTGTGGGGGAAAAAAACACCTGTGGCAAAAACGGCGGCGCGCCGCCGGCTGAACCGCTGTTCTTTCCTCGAAAACCTTAGTGGGTGGGGTTAATAAGTTTGTTGAGTTTCAATAATCCGTAGCTGCCCCTCCAGGTAACGAGAGGCTTGTATTAATATAATAGCTATATTATAAAGCTAATATTAATAAAGTTCAGAATCTGATGAAAATATACCGAAAATCATCATTATTATGTACGTTACACTTACATGGTGTAGATGAACGACTGACTGTTGGAATGTCTGACGAACCTTATACATTTTGACCCTGGATACGGCTAGACAGTGAGAACATGGGAATGAGCACATTATGGAAAAATATGTTTTTTGAATCATATTTCCCATAATTCCAATAATTTAAAACGCTTTTAAAAAGTGTTTTAAATTCGATTTAGAAAACGCTCCATTTCCCATTGGTTCAACAAAAACATGCCCTCGGGCGCCCTCTTACATACGCCACAGGCGTCTTGTCAGATCTAGTAGGAACTCAACTTCGACCCCCCTGGGCTCATCCACTATCGCACTCGCATATACGTGCTACTGACTGACGACATCTAAAGCCCGGTTCCCACTGGGCCCGCCACCCGTCAAAACGGATCCGTCGCCGTCAAACGGGTCCGTTGACGGCCGTTCTGTGACGGGTTCGTTGAGAACCGGGGAGTGACGGCGACTGACGGAGCGCAACAGCTGATCGCGACGGATCCGACGCCGTGGGAGCCCGTTTTTCAAAGTTGAACATTGTTCAACTTTTTGGCGAGAAAAAGCTCCAGAAAAGGCTATATGAAAAGCATTACCATTAGCCCGTTCTTGGACCATCAGTGCTCGAAATTCTCCCATTTCATCTCTGCACAGCAATGGTTGGCGAACCTATGTTCTACGGCGCCGTCCTGGTTCTTCGTTCATCATTAACACCAGCAACAGCTCCTCCTCTGCATCTTGTTCAAGTTCGGTATTTATCTGGGGTCTGGATCTGGGAAACGTGCAAATAAAAACAAAAAACAAAATATACACAGTCGGAACGCAGAACAAAGACACAAACTTGGTCTTGGTGGTGTATGACCATATATAGATCATTTAGATATATACATAGAGTTGTAATGCCTATGCTGAAGCACTTGATTTCGTGGCAATTCAGTGGGTCTATTTAGTTTTTTTCTTAACATTCTTGACGCCCGTGCTAAACTAGCCACTGTCTTTTCTGTTGAAGATAGTTTTGTATGCAATATTTCAAATGATTGCATTATCTGGTGCATGATGTAAAACAACATATTAGGAATAATGCTGTCTGACAAGAACTGGTATTTCACGCAAATATTGTATTTGTTACATCTCTACATATTTGTCATATTTCCTGCGAACTTCCAGGTAACTTTGTATCGTTTCTTTAGTATGATTCACTTGAGTGTAATTGTATATGTTTTCATTCGATCGGCATGTAAATCTCCCCTGTTTTAAATGTCGTGATTCATTGTCCATTTATATTCATAACGAGAACCTCACACAATAACGTGAACTCGGAACTAAAAGCTATCAAGATTGGTTCCAATGCACAATGACTGAAAGCAAAATTGCGCGCAAATGATGTGCTGATAAGTGATAACTTCACAAAGGCTATGTACCTGACCGGTAATCGAGTCGCTTGTATTAAAAGCCACATTAAGCAATTGGCAACAAATAAAAGCAGTCAAACACTTCTGGCATTCTTAGAAAAACAAAACACAACGCTGGACCGGGACTATGAGACCCGGTCTCGGCGGAACCGGTGTGGAGAGACATATCGAAACTTCTGCGACCATATAACGTCGAGCAACTGCGCGACCGCCTCGGCGACATTTCCCCGGCTGGTAGAGTTCCTGTTGAGGTCTTCACGGAAGAGCCCACTGACGAAGTAGTTGAGTGAGGTCCTGGGTGTGCGCTAAAACCTGCAGCACAGTATTCATGTAGCAGGTGTTGGCGAAGTTCGCCAGACCAGTGACGCCAACCGGCTGGTACGGTACGTCGTCCATCACTGGCGTTTGTGGTACTCTCCGTTTTTCCGTTTGTTTTCGCCAGAGTCCATTTTGTGCATGAGTACGTTCCAAGGGCGGATCCATACTTTTTTGGAGGGGAGGAAAATACAGTGGCTTAGTTCCAAAAAGTTGTTGTCCGGGGGGAGGGGAGGTAGCAGAGCGTCAGCCGTCTGCGATAAATTGTTGACCACGAGAGGGGGAGGGGTAGAGCGCGTCGTCGGCAAGAGTTGTCGATTTTTCAAAACGATTGGGGGGCGGACGAAGAGGGACGGATCCAAGGGGCCTATATCAGCGCCATGGCTTCACTAAAACGACTGAAATCGACAAAAATAGCACATTTCCTGATTGTAAAAGAAAATATAAGGAATAGGTATATAACATTTGTTTTCTGGTGCAAAAATTAACCAGTCATATTAATTTTGGCCTTGCGTCGGACGCCGCTTCAAACCAAAGTATTTGGCCGAGCCTAGGACATTCTCAGGTATTGCAAAGTGCAAAGGCCAATATATCAAGCCTTCGCACGTTAATTTCTTTCATTTGTATTATGATTTTTAATTTAGTGTACTTTTAAACACATCAAACATAACCACTGCGCACAAATGGAATCATTCGCGCCAGTTATGAAACAAGTTTCGACTGCCAGATGGCCCGTTTCAAGGCTCCAACTCGGCCCGACCGTCTAGAAACGGGCCCATCTGACGGCGGCTGACGGCGACGGATCCGTTTTGACGGATGGCGGGCCCAGTGGGAACCACTTTACATGTAAAAGTGCCTTAAAAATATATATCCGTTTTTATATAATTTTTTATATTATATTTCTTCCCTCGAAAAGACAAACTGCAAATGAGTAAGCGTTAGAGAATTTGCCATTTTTCCATTTTTTGTATTAGCCTTTTGTGCCCCTGTAGACCCATGGCGCCCCCTTTGACGGCGAAAACGCCGCCCCCTGGGTCACCCCTCCCCCCCCCCCCCCCCCCCTTCGAAAAAAATCCTAGATCTGCCCCCTTCTAGCACATAAAGATACAGCTGGGTTGGGATAGGTGCGTTGGGCTAGGCTAGACATTTCATTATTTTTGACTCGGTAACCTGGGCAGGACACCGAATGTGGTCGCCGAAATTCCATGTCCGTGGTTGCCGATGAGGACGACAAAACGACAAGATTTGTTTAGCCCTGGAAGCGTTGGAGCAAATTTTGAGTGTTGAAGTTGGTATATATTTATGCAGTGGTTTATCCATTTTAAAATGCAGTGGTTTATCCATTTTCCTTGCGCGATTTTCATGATCACGCAGATCCCGGACGTCACGCAAGTCCCGCAAGCACGGAGAAGACGTGCGGGATTTGCGGGACAATCATGCACAGTGTAGCCTGGCCGCGCTGGCGGATAGGTAGACTGTGCCGTAACACGTATCTGCCATGCGGGACAGTCTACTCTGGTGTTTGTGTGCCCCTGTCCAGATAAAGGTGGCGTGCCTAGCAGGGGCGCAGCCAGGGGGGGGGGGGGCAAGGAGGGCAATTGCCCCCCCCCCCCTTACGGGTCACAGGGGGCCCCGCCGAGATTGACCCAGATACCATTTGCATTAGCTAAATGGCTTTCAAAAAGTCACAGAGGAGCCCTCAAACCAGGAAAGGGTCACTCTGGTGCATGTCAAGGGTCCTCAGAGACACTGAAAGGCTTTCGAAGCCAGCCCAGGGGGCCTCTTGGGCATGTCCAGGGGCCCATTGAGCTCACCGATGGGTCCAAAAACTGTCCAGGGGCCTCTCGAGCATGTCCAGGGGCCCCATTGAGCCCACGTAAGGGCGCACAAACATGCCCAGGAACTTTTAGAGCATTCCCTGGGGCCCATTGAGCCCACTCAGGGGCCCCAAAACCGGCTCAGGAGCCTCTAGAGCATGTCCACTTGTCCAGGGGCCAATTGAGCCCACCTACGGCCTAACAAACCTGCCCAGTGGCCTCTCGAGCATGTTCATGGGCCCATTGAGTATGTTCAGGGGCTTCTCGAGCCTGGCCATGGGCCCATTATAGTCTGTGTTGGGGCCTCTTGAACCTGCCCAGGGGCCCGTTATAGTTTTCCCAGAGGCCTGTCGAGTCTGTTCAGGAGCCTCTCGAACCTGCCCAGGGGCCATTAGAGCCTGCCCAGAGGCCTCTCGAGCTTGCCCAGGGGCCCATTGAGTCTGTTCAGGGGCCTCTCGAGCTTGCCCAGATGCCCATTGAGTCTGTTCAAGGGCCTCTTGAACCTGCCTAGGGCCATTAGAGTATGTTCAGGGGCCTCTCGAGCTTTCCCAATGGTCCATTGATCCTGTTCAGGGGCCTATCGAACCTGCCCAGGGGCTATTCAAGTCTGATCAGGGGCCTCTCGGCTTGCCAAGGGGCATTGCGTCTGTGAACGGGGCCCTCGAGCCTGCCCAGGGGTTGCTAGCCGTCGCCTGGAGCGCCTGCTATAGCTGGAGCGCCTGCTAGCCGTGGTCGGCGCAGTCATAATGAGCGGTATGTGCTGTACTCTGACCCACCTGGTGCAATGTTTTCTTGGGTTTAAAAATGGTAATTTGATATGTCTGATGCGTTTTTGAATTCGGGGTGGGGGGGGGGGGGCGGTGGTAGTACAAAACAATTTAACAATTTTCCTCTCAGGAGAGTGTGTGCTTCAATATTTGTTAGCCAGGGGCGTCGCCGACGGGAGGGTCGGGGGGAGGTCTGGGCAAACTCCCCGCACTTTTAGAAGGTGGGGAGGGGCGGGGGGTCGACACCCCCACCTTTTGCGGGAAAAATTAAAAATTTATCGTACAAATTGCCTTTGCAGTGCAGTCAAAAACTGGAAAATTTCGCGCCGCTTCGCGGCATGACATAAGTTTCGCAATTGCTTATACAAATTTGGGAAATGGGAAAAAGAATTTCATTAAGTGTCTGGCAGAGGCTCTCCTTGGTGGGAATTACTGGCCCCAGTGCCCATTCCCTTAATAAAATATTCACTTTTAAGTTTCAAGCAGGCTACATGTTTAGCTAATTTGCCGAGTTCCGAAAAAGGCGACGCGAACGCAAAGACGAGGAGATTGTCACCCGGAAGCTGCTCCAGCGGTGCACAATTTGCTGGACCGAAGAGCTAATAGTGGAAACAGGCCAGGACCATCTCATCAAGCCATCTCACCTCACGGTCTGGTTCCAATATTAACATTTCGTTTTCCAGGACGTAAAATATAAATTTTCACGCCGCTTCGCGGCGTCACATCGGTAGTCATCGTCATAACGAAGCCATAGTCATCATCATCGGTTCGTCGTAACGCTGAATTGAATGAATAGCATTTTTAGCTTATTATCCGAGCTACAAGGCCCACCGTCTATATTTCTGGGTTTTATCAGGCAAAACCGTAAAAATTTTGCGCCGCTTCGCGGCGCTAACTAACAAGTACATACCTACCTACTATAACATGAAAATACACATAAAAAATGCTGCAAAGCCTTAAATACACGTATCAAAATAGGGGTACATTTTTCGTCATTTCAGCCGCCCCCACACTCAAAAGCCGACCCCACCTGTTGTCAGCTAAGATATGTTTTCTCTCCTGTACGTAACAATACAAATTAGTAATGCGCTCAGTACAATGCCTACTGAGGGTCCTGGTCCATTCCAGCTCATCAAAAGTAGACGAATAAAAATTGTTAAAAAGGGGGCCTCACAAAATAAAGTGGCCGAAATCCGTAGAGTTTTTCATATCCAGGGGTATTTTTGTGGGGTGGGTGGCCTCTCCCAGGGGCTTGCCCCCCCCCCCCTTTCTGAAGGTCTGGCTGCGCCCCTGGTGCCTAGCCGAATATTGACGGCTTTATTTTGTCGTCCATAAGAACATCCGTTGCTGATTCTAATTATATAAAGTGGTGGGGGCGGACTCTGCCTCACAAGCGGTGAGACTGATGTTAAGCCCTTGAAGTTCAAAATCGGTGTAGGTGATGTGAAGCTATCATTTATGTTAGCATTAGACGCGTCCGCATAAATGGTAACTGCAATTATTAAAATAGCAGGTATCTACATAAAGGTAACAATACAAAGACTTTAGACTGAAGAAAGGCAATTTGAGTAGGGCGATCGCTTTTGAGTGAAGCAGAATGACGGAGTAACCGAATGGTGAAATATGCAGTGTGCAATTACATTATTGAGCATTAAGTGAGTCGCAGAATTAAGTGGTGGAATTTTCATAGCTGACCGAATGATCGAAAAACAGCTTGACAATAGCTTTCAGTTCCATAGGTTATGTGGCGTAGAAGCTGTACTGCAAATATAAACCGTACCATTTGGTGATGCACTTTTTCAAACTGACCGAATGACAAAGACAGTTTTGAAATAGCTTGCGGTCCTATGGTTCTTGCGGCATAGAAGCCGTGAACAGATGCAAGGCGTACTATGCAGTCAGTATAATAAGAATATTCCCTGGCTCTGGGCCTCCCACAGTAGGCGAAACGATAGCTGGCTAAATCCCGCACCGAGGCGGGGCCGGCCCGGTTTGACAGGTCACCCGGTCCCGGTCGATACTTGGCGGAATCTGCACCGCTCCGTGCTGGCCCGACCCACAGGCCGATCGGGCAATAACTATGCGCATGTGTGGCGAGGCTGTGCGGCGGACCATGGATGGAAATATACACAGACCTAGAATGCCTAGTCAATATAGTGACGATGTCTGTGATGACCAGTTTTAAGAAAACCATGGGTCTATGAAGCATCGCTAAGTGTGCACTTGATAGAAAACTGCACGGGCTACACTTAAATATAAATATTTTTATCTTAAGCAGCCGATTGATCTTCATATCAGGTCAAAATCTGGGCACCCATTTTTTTCGATAAATTAATTTTTCCCAGTGTCTGAACCGATGTGCCTCGTAAGCATTAGAAATACTTTATTTAAGCGCGGTTATCTAGATTTTCGTTTAACCTTAAGATCTGGTCAAATAGCCATGCGAATACGGAATTGGAGTATCCAATTTTTGACGCAATTCAAATTTATCAATCGTCGTAACAAACGCGATTGATAGACAAAGATACGATATTTTTTTAAAGAAAAATATATACCCGCAATTTTGACTTGATATCAAAATAAATCCGTGACCTTGAGAAAAAATAGCCTGCTGAATTGGGTATCCCATTTTTTTTACCCGATCCATGGTCAAACACCGATCTGCAGAAAACCTTGACCTTGAGAGAAAAATATCAAAATCGAAAATGACACCCGTTCAGATTTCTATGAATGACATTTCCCAGCGTGTCAGAGCGTCTGGTTTGCCCTAATCCTGTCGTCACAGATGTCGTCTCGGAAGTGAATGTCCAATTCATCGTGTCCGTTGCGGCGATTGAGAAATTTGAGTTACCCCAAAATAAAATATCGAGTTTGACCTGATTCCAAGGTCATACGGCGCTCTTGACAGCAAAATGTCCAATTTAAACACATAGGTAGTCAAATACTCTATCAGCTGCACACCTGGCGATGCTTCATAAACCTGTGGTTTTATTAAATCCTGCCGTCGCAGGTATCGCAAATGTCGCCGCAGATATCGTCGCTATTCGCTAACTTAACGGACATGATCCCGTCACTGGTCTGTTGGCAGAGCGTGAAGTATGAGTAGCATTACGCCAACATATCAGGCATACTGCATTTGTTTTTGTTTTCGTAGAATCATCAGGTGGATTCGTGGACGTTTATATTTGTAATTTCGGGATTCTGCGCCAAACGTGACACGTGCTGTAATTTAAAAGAAAGCAAGCCAAAGCATTTGTTGTCAGCGCGGTTCGAACTCGTGGTCAAGGCAAGGATACGCCAGAAGCCTACGGCTACACCGAATGAGCCATTTGCGCCGACCTGCGGGGCACAGTTATTCAGTCTCCACTATTGGATCTCCGCTGGCTCTTAACCCTATTTGTAACAGGCTCCTGGCTACCCCTATTTGTAACAGGGGGGGGGGGGGGATTCCGCCCCCCCCCCCGGAGATCTTGAGATCTACCCGTCCCATTTTCAAAAATGAAACGGTGTTTGGTTCCCCTCAACATAATCTACATTTCTAAATAATAAACAAAATCTAAATTTTTGATAGGGGGCAACAGGGGGCAAAAACTACAAATTTTAGTGGTATTTTTGATCCAACATAGCTGTCATGTTTATGAACCGATTTTAACACAACTAATAGGAATCGATGGAGATTGAATTGGAAATTGATATATGATGGTGACGTTTGAAAATTCAAAAATCATAGGCGTGTGCAGGTCACTCAATATGGGGGTGAAGTAAATGCGTAATTAAATCATTTTTTGATGTTGTTTTTTTGATAAATGAAATGGTATGTGATTGTGACATTAGACAAAACAGTTATACATAATATTTTTTTGCCATAGGCGGTACCAGGTTAGTGAAAAAGGAGGTCCAATTGGAAAACAATATTAACCGCAGACAAGTTGCTACCCAGCACTATAAATATGTTACTGATCGTAGATAGTTCCTTTTTGCATGCTGTACTTCATCATAGGCGTATCCAGGATACAAGCTGGGGCGGCGCAAGACCTTTTGATAAGTATATCATCCGCTATTATGATACTAACTAGTCAACAGTGACTATTTCACTTACAACTTCAATTAGCATTGCTTACCCCCTTTTCACCCTACCTGGGCTCGCCTATTATCTTATAATCGTTCGTAGATTACCTTGTGGTGCGTTTTTCATCCGAAAACAGCAGTATGTTATGTCATTGTACGCCCATGCCTCTTAGTTTTCTTGCAATAATATGACCCCCTTTCTTCCATTCCTGAGCGCGCCTCTGCAAAAAAAATACTTTATTCCCTTTTCTGGCCTCATATGTGCATATATCATTATAAGGTAACCATCTATTGCGCCGTTATCGCTGGCATATCGTCATCACCATGCCAGTCACCACCCTTTTCATGTGCCTGAACACGCCCCTGAAACTCTATATGTAATACATTATGCAAATAATGGAAGCAGAAGCTATCTTTTACATCTTGATAGCTATAAATTCCCCTTACATTGCTATATTGGCTTCCCCCCAAACATTGAATACTTCCTGGAAACCCCCCTTTTTCAAGCCCCTGAAACCGCCTCTGCCATGCAATTTTTATGATATTTCATTAACATTCAACTAATTTGCACTTGTTGCAAATCACCGTAAACCGATGTAACCCCTTCATACTTAAGGCAGTTACGAAGAAACCGTGAAGATCGCATTTCCGAATTATCGCTAAATGTCGCCTCCGAAACCACCCAAAACTGTGCCCTGGAACCGCCTCTGTTAAGGTTAAGAACACAACATTTTGACTCCAAATGTGTTATTCAATTCTATTAAAAGTCCCAAAAGTTCATGGGCCTGCTCCCAGCCGTTCTGGAGATATCTGCGAAAAACATGAGGGGGCGGAATCCCCCCCCCCCCCCCCTGTTACAAATAGGGTTAAAGGAAATAGTTCACCTTCGGAAAATTGATCAGAACAGGATTTTATTATATTTTGTAATACAGTTTCTTTTTTTCTTTTCAAAAATGGTCCTACATCGCGCCAATTCAGGACAGAAGGTCGTAAATTATTAAGTTTATGGTGTGCGTTATTGGTCTGCGCATCCTCCATGCAGTGCTGGCACTTTCAGATGGTACGGTATATCATATATGCGCCGCATTTCTTCGCCAAGAAGTCAAATATCTTCGGCTGGAGAGTCTTTTCAGACAAGAACAGTTGCAGATAGGGATTTCTCAAAACGGGCTACAAAACTGCTATTTCAGTTAAAAACCCCATGTGGAAGGTGAACTATTTCCTTTAACCCTCGCCCTACGGGAGCTTTTTTCACCTTCGCCCTACGGGGGGCTGACAGGCCCCCCTGTTAACTTCCAAACCAAGCAACTTAGAGCAATGCGGTAAGAACCAGCATGTTGCCTGTCATGAGAGGAATCTAACAGTATGCGATTTTTAGGTTTCAGGTCAACGGGTGACCTTCCAGGTCAAGTGAATGACCTCGGATTTACCACGTCCAGAACAGCGATTTTGCTCTTCAGAAAACCTCAAAATGAGAAATTGATAAATGTAAATAAAAAGGCATGTTCTTAGACCAGTTTTGGCTCAGAAATACAGAAAAGGTAATTATTTGTTCGTATCTTGTCAAAAAAAGTCAAAAAAAGTTATTTGAAAAAATGACGTCATCAGTTTCTTACTTAGGGAGCCATCACTCAGTCAAAAATGAAGATATTGCTTTGAAATTTTGTATGGGTATTGTCTATACTCAGTTCTCTCACATATATTCCGGTTTTTCTAATATCTTTGAAAATTTTGATTTTGTGGGGATTAAAAAAAAGGTTTTTTCTTATTTTAGGGGTCAAAGACCCAAAATTTTGCAAATCCGAGATTGACATTTTAAAGAGAATGTTATTTTGTATCTTTGGTAAATTGCGTTTACAATTTGCATTGAAACTCTGTTTTCTACGATTTTTCAAATATTTCTCATTTTTTTACCTACTTGACGTCATCAAAACATGATATTCTCCCAAACTACTCGACTAATTAAAACAAAATACAGCCTACGTATAATTGTTATAAACGCAGCTACCAAAAATTGCAGCAAGATGCACCGCATATGTAAAAAGTTATTCAAGAAAAACCTCAGGGATAGTATCATGTCAGCCCCCCCCCCCCCCCCCGTAGGGCGAGGATTAATAGCTGACCTATCGACCCTCGAGACAAACAGCCCTGACCACCACCCGGGTCGCCGCACATTCCCTTCCCACACACCCCGCACTCCCTCCCTCTCCTCCCCCTCCCCAGGTCTCGCACCTGTCAGACAGCCACATTGGGTACCAACCTATGGTGGGGAAACCACCTTTTATCGCGACCGTAGCGCCACGTGGTGGCAAGGGAAGATATTTATTAGACCGACTGTACATATGAATATGATACTATCCAGGTGTAGATACCATAGATACCATAGATGTAGATCAGAGATATCTGGATATATTTATTTCACGCTTCGGCTGTTCATTCTCCGAAGCCAGTGACCATTTCAAACGAAACGGTTAACATTTTCCACTCTGTTCATTACTTGCCACCCATGTGCCGGCGGCAGTTCCTGTTCCCTGTCATACGTCATATGGGTGTATTATTCTCCGACACCCAGATCTGATCCGGCCACCCCTGGTGCCGTTGCTGAGCCAGGATAATCCTATTCCTATTCCACAAGTTGTTTTGTGCTAATATATATATATATGATTGTGTTGTTGACGTGGTGGGAATTGGCAATGGCAGTGCCGGCGGTGGGATATTGTCAGTACATGTAGTGGGATATTGGCAGTGCCGGTGGTGGGATATTGTCAGTGCCTGTGGTGGGATATTGGCAGTACCTGTGGTGGGATATTGTCAGTACCTGTGGTGGGATATTGGCAGTACCTGTGGTGGGATATTGGCAGTACCTGTGGTGGGATATTGGCAGTACCTGTGGTGGGATATTGGCAGTACCTGTGGTGGGATATTGGCAGTACCTGTGGTGGGATATTGGCAGTACCTGTGGTGGGATATTGGCAGTACCTGTGGTGGGATATTGTCAGTACCTGTGGTGGGATATTGGCAGTACCTGTGGTGGGATATTGGCAGTACCTGTGGTGGGATATTGGCAGTATATGTGGTGGGATATTGGCAGTACCTGTGGTGGGATATTGGCAGTACCTGTGGTGGGATATTGTCAGTACCTGTGGTGGGATATTGACAGTACCTGTGGTGGGATATTGGCAGTACCTGTGGTGGGATATTGGCAGTACCTGTGGTGGGATATTGACAGTACCTGTGGTGGGATATTGTCAGTACCTGTGGTGGGATATTGGCAGTACCTGTGGTGGGATATTGTCAGTACCTGTGGTGGGATATTGTCAGTACCTGTGGTGGGATATTGGCAGTACCTGTGGTGGGATATTGGCAGTACCTGTGGTGCGATCTTGGCAGTGCCCGTGGTGGGATATTGGCAGTACCTGTGGTGGGATATTGGCAGTACCTGTGGTGGGATATTGGCAGTACCTGTGTTGGGATGTTGGCAGTACCTGTGGTACAATATTGGAAGTGCCGGCGGTGGGATATTGGCAGTACCTGTGGTGGGATATTGGCAGTACCTGTGGTGGGATATTGGCAGTACCTGTGGTGGGATATTGTCAGTACCTGTGGTGGGATATTGTCAGTACCTGTGGTGGGATATTGGCAGTACCTGTGGTGGGATATTGGCAGTACCTGTGGTGCGATCTTGGCAGTGCCCGTGGTGGGATATTGGCAGTACCTGTGGTGGGATATTGGCAGTACCTGTGGTGGGATATTGGCAGTACCTGTGGTGCAATCTTGGAAGTGCTGGCGGTGGGATATTGGCAGTACCTGTGGTGGGATATTGGCAGTACCTGTGGTGGGATATTGGCAGTACCTGTGGTGCAATCTTGGAAGTGCCGGCAGTGGGATATTGGCAGTACCTGTGGTGGGATATTGGCAGTACCTGTGGTGGGATATTGGCAGTACCTGTGGTGCGATCTTGGCAGTACCTGTGGTGGGATATTGGCAGTACCTGTGGTGCGATCTTGGCAGTGCCCGTGATTGGGGATTTGCAGCACCAGTGATGGAAGGTTGCCCTTACTCGTGATGGGAACTTGGCTATATCATCATGGCCATCACGATCCATCATCGTCATAGATCATCATGGCCGTGCCCGTGATGGGAGATTGATCCTGTTTGTGATGGGAGATTGATCCTGTTCGTGATGGGAGATTGATCCTGTTCGTGATGGGAGATTGCCCCTACCCGTGATGGGATATTGGCAGTGGCCTTGCCCGTGATGGGAGATTGCCCCTACCCGTGATGGGATATTGGCAGTGGCCGTGCCCGTGATGGGAGATTGCCCCTACCCGTGATGAGATATTGGCAGTGGCCGTGCCCGTGATGGGAGATTGCCCCTACCCGTGATGGGATATTGGCAGTGGCCGTGCCCGTGATGGGAGATTGATCCGAGATTGGCCGTGCCTGCCGCGCGGATATCGATGAATATTAGCACGACGGTCAGACTGGTAAAAAAAAAACAGTCTTTTTCTCCCCTCGGCCTCCGGTAGCAAGCACTGGACCAGTGTTTTCTGCCGGACCAGGCCACCACTGGTGACGGATGGAAATATGAAAAATCAACGAAAACTCGTCAGAGCGCCAAGAAAACTTTTCTTAATTCATTCCTGGAAGAAAAACATTTGGCTCCGACAGTTTCTGATTACCGCAGGCCCGAGGATTTTCGATAAACAAACATCTTTTATGCGCTGGTTTTCATAGAATTAATTCAAAAAGTTCTGCAATGCCTTTCTAGGTGGGTCTTTCTATCTGTTCATCACACCGGTGACCGTGTGCTCTGCAAATGGCTCGCTCCGCACGGCTTACCGGTGATTTCGGATGTCACCCTAACACGGAAAGCTGTCATGAGTCAAAGCATGAGGTGCCGGAATGTTTCGTGTCATTTTGCTTGGTGTTAACTATACAGGTCGGTTTGAATTGGAATCCTCGAGAGAAACTGGGTGAGACAGTTGTTAGTATCGGGCAATGTGTTGTATTACAAGGGCTTACATTTCACATTTTATTTTATAACAAACTTACAAACCCTTTGTTGCGACCATTTTGCTCCTGTTTTGATCTCAGTACTTTGTTCATCGTGATGCTCGCAATCTGTGACCCACCATTCTAGCGCGTAATTTATTTTACCGGACATAAATATTGCACCGAAGATTTATACGCCTACGCGAGGCTCGTTACGAATGAGTGCCAAATAACCACCTGCTGAACACTACAAGCATCAATCACCGCCAGTAGGCATTACTCGGCACGACGCTCGGTGTCCTGGCATTGTGCAATTTGGGTGGAAAATTACACCCTATGCATATGCTATTTTTCCACTATTTTCCCAAAGTTTTATTGTGGATTTTCCACCTTATTTTTAAATGTATTGGATAATTTTAACCCGGATACTGATTTATGGATGTAATCATAGAGACAACCTGTGCTGTGGAGGGAAAGACAGGTAATAATTGGAACAATTAGCATAACGAATTCTGGTGAGCGTGTAATTGCGGTATTGATACAGGCGAGCACATATGTTTTGTGGTCGAATTTTCCACTCTATGCTTATTTGTAGCCATAATTGTTTACTCCCCACCCCAGCTCCAAAGCAATCCTAGGACACTGAGTCTCTCCGTCCACGGACCGGGTTCACCAGAGCCGGGATAGGGGAGAGGGAGCCATTCCGCCTGTCGCAGACCATCCCAATCCGTCACTCATGGGCAGCATGGACCGTGGCTCAAACACGGTCAACAGTACACCCGGTAAACACGGCACGTGAAATTCCGCATCCGTACATCTACGTGCCCGTGAACATAGGTGGGCACCGTTACTTCAAAATGTAACTTCGTTACTCGTTACTCCGTTACTTCAAAAAAAGTAATTCATTACTCGTTACTCCGTTACATCGTCAAAAAATGTAACGGAAGTTACAGTTACTCCGTTACTCGGTTACTTTTGTAAAACAAAAGTGAAATAAATTACGACAAAATGAAGATAGAGAAGTGAAACCGGTACCAATGTGTTTGTCTTGTCGAGACACGTGTCTCAATATGCAGCATGACATACTTTGGTCACCACCTGACCTTGACCTGAGGTCAAATTTGGTTGATCTAAACTGGTCAAAATTAATATATTTCGAAGCGCCTTGGCGAGACTAACACGGCGTCAAAGTTATTGCCTTTTATTTATTAGGTAAAACGTTATTTGCGAAAAACTGTTTTGCTATAAATAGCCTTTTTGACATTTGATCGCCTCTGCAGCCTGAACTATTTACCTGAGCTAAAATTTGAGGACACCATGGCGATTGCATATCTCAGGAGCTTAGTTCGTGTTCGGCGCAAACCCCCTGCAGTTCGTGTTCGGCGCAAACCCCCTGCAGTGCGTGTTCGGCGCAAACCCCCTGCAGTGCGTGTTCGGCGCAAACCCCCTGCAGTGCGTGTTCGGCGCAAACCCCCTGCAGTTCGTGTTCGGCGCAAACCCCCTGCAGTGCGCGTGTTCGGCGCAAACCCCCTGCAGTGCGCGTGTTCGGCGCAAACCCCCTGCAGTTCGTGTTCGGCGCAAACCCCCTTCAGTGCGTGTTCGGCGCAAACCCCCTGCAGTGCGTGGGTTAACAATCGTCATGGTTCATTTATTTTCAACATTAGGAGTTGTGTATTGTTTTGTCTCTGGCTGTATATAATACAATGCTTTAGCCTATCAATAAAAAACACGCTTTAAAACAATCAATAACCAATCGAAAAAGTGGCAATGAAATTGGAGGTTCATTTATGCATCCAACGGCGACCTATTTAGTGTTGGCGATTTGTTTCAAGGACATTGCCCAACGTTTGGACAGATTGATATAAAAGCTAAACTAAACTAAACAAAATGATGGCATATACCATCATTCGCGTTGCTATATAGCAACACGACAGGATAAGTCCATGCTTGTGGTTTCATTTGATGCCAAGACATGATGCCATTTCTGATTGAGCTATTATTATGGGATATTACACAGTCGTTAGATGGAACGAGAAATCAGTGGAATCCTACCCGGGCCATTTTGTCGTGAAAACAGCTACTGTTAGCTCATGTTACGCATAAGAACACTTCTAGAATGACTATCATTTTTGAAGGTCTCATAACGCAGCTTTTTTGGCAATCATTGGGTAGCATGATACCTCTCTGGTACTTCTGGTGCTCGGGATCTCAGTTTTCTGACTTTCTGATACAAGCCAGTCCTTTGATAAATTAATTCAAAAATGGAATATTATCAATAAAGATAAAGCGTTGTTCAGTTTAAGTGCTCGTTTCATTGCAAGGAAAGCTAATCTAAATGTCACTGAGTATTAGGAAACTGATGAAACTGGACAGTGGAAAGCCATTAACACATTTTCTTCTTCAACTGACTTTGTAAACTTGCCAGATACTTCGATGATTAATAATGGCGGTGGTGACATCAGGGTACTTTCATCATGATTGCTTAGCACTCTTGCGTATTTGATTAATAATGCATGCATATTGCCCATGATAAATGGCCTTGTTATGGATTTTCGCATATGCTGGTTTAAGTGGACGCGACAGTCCTGGGGTCTGTCTGTCCGGAATGTTTCAATTTAATATACTGATGTGTTTGCCACATAGACTGAGTTACTGAGGCGCCCAAAAGCCCAAATCATCACCATGATGTGTTTGCTATCAGTCAGTCGACAATACGTTTATTTTGTGTCCTTTAAAGCAGACAGTTGTTTTCAGCATTGAGCTACCGTGATGGTTGTTTTGTCTCCATTACATCCGCGTTCTTTGGCCTACACTGAACGTGTCTGTGGTAAAGTAATAGAAGAGTCTCTTCTAATTTGTATTAATTTCTTTACATAGTGCCACCCACTCTTTCACGCTAAAATGCCTGTAGTCAAAAAGGAAATGCAACTCAACCGCTTATCAGAAATGAGAGGAGACGTAAAAGGCTGTCCCAGTGTGAAAGACACTCCATGTACGCCGATCTCTTCCGACCCTGACTCCCTCCTGGCCTGTCCCCTCCTGACTCCCTCCTGTCCTGTCCCCTCCTGTCCCCTCCTGTCCCCCCCTGTCCCCTCCTGTCCCCTCATGTCCCCTCATGTCCCCTCCTGTTCCCTCCTGTCTCCTCCTGTCTCCTCCTGTTCCCTCCTGTCCCCTCCTGTCCCCTCCTGTCCCCTCCTGTCCCCTCATGTCCCCTCCTGCCCCCTCTTGTCCCCTCCTGTCCCCTCCTGTCCCCTCCTGTCCCCTCCTGTCCCCTCCTGTCCCCTCCTGTCCCCTCCTGTCCCCTCCTGTCCCCTCCTGTCCCAGCATGTCCCCTGCTGTCCCCTTATGTCCCCTCATGTCCCCTTCTGTCCCGTCATGTCCCCTCCTGTCCCCTCATAACCCCTCCTGTCCCATCATGTCCCCTACTGTCCCCTACTGTCCCCTACTTTCCGCTCCTGTTCCCTCATGTCCCCTATTGTTCCCTCCTGCTCCATCATGCCACATCCAGTCCCCTCCTGTCCCCTCCTGTCCCCTCATGACAGGAGGGGAGGGACATTAGGGGACATAAGGGGACAATAGGGGACAGTAGGGGACATGAGGGGACATGAGGGGACATGAGGGGACATAAGGGGACAGTAAGGGACAGTAGGGGACAGTAGGGGACAGGATGGGGACAGGAGAGGATAGGAGGGGACAGGAGGGGACAGGAGGGGACAGGAGGGGACAGGAGGGGACATGAGGGGACATGAGGGGACAGGAGGGGACAGGAGTGGACAGTAGGAGACAGGAGGGGACAGGAGAGAGTCAGTAGGGGACAGGAGAGGACATGAGGGGACATGAGTGGACAGTAGGGGACAGGGGGGACAGGATGTGGACATAAGGGGACAGGATGGTACAGGAGGGGACAGGAGGGGACATGAGGGGACATGAGGGGACATGAGGGGACAGGAGGGGACAGGAGGGGACAGGAGGGGACAGGAGGGGACAGGAGGGGACAGGAGGGGACAGGAGGGGACAGGAGGGGACAGGAGGGGACCGGAGGGGACCGGAGGGGACCGGAGGGGACCGGAGGGGACCGGAGGGGACCGGAGGGGACCGGAGGGGACATGAGAGGACAGGAGGGGACAGGAAGAGACAGGAAGGGACAGGAAGGGACAGGAGGGGACAGGACAGGAGGGAGTCAGGAGGGGACAGGCCAGGAGGGAGTCAGGGTCGGAAGAGATCGGCGTACATGGAGTGTCTTTCACACTGGGACAGCCTTTTACGTCTCCTCTCATTTCTGGTAAGCGATTGAGTTACATTTCTTTTTTGACTACAGGCATTTTAGCGTGAAAGAGTGGGTGGCACTATGTAAAGAAATTAATACAAATTAGAAGAGACTCTTCTATTACTTTACCACAGACACGTTCAGTGTAGGCCAAATAACGCGGATGTAATGGAGACAAAACAACCATCACGGTAGCTCAATGCTGAAAACAACTGTCTGCTTTAAAGGACAAAAAATAAACGTATTGTCATCTGACTGATAGCAAACACATCATGGTGATGATTTGGGCTTTTGGGCGCCTCAGTTATAGGGTGACCCGTTTAGCACCATTTGTGTCGAATACTCCATTTCTGGGCATCAGTCGGGGTCTGTCTGTCCGGAATGTTTTAATTTAATATACTGATGTGTTGGCTATATGGGCGCCACATAGTCTGAGTTAATGTCTGAGTCTGAGGGTGACCCGTTTACCACCATTTGTGTCGAATACTCCATTTCTGGGCATCAGTCGACGGGGAAAAACGTTCTGAGTAAGATGGAACCAAATTTGACCACAATTTCGAAAAATTATCGGGCGCGCTTTGACACCAAAGTGGTCAATGTTTTGCAATTGTTGCCCTATTTATCCGCTACAAGGCGACAGGTGATATTGGTCACGCTATATGTCAAATTGTGTGGAGACTCCTCGGTGACATCTACGCATGCCAGGTTTCACTTCAATGGATGCAATGGTTTGGCCACAGGAGGACCAAAACCGCGACTGATCTGGCATACTTTGCATTGCTGCCCATAGATGGCAGCACTGTCGCGGACCATTGCATCGCCTTGGTGTCCGGGATCTCCGTCGTTTTTCGGTGGCTTAAGTTGCATGGATCGGTTTGTAGGTGGTACCCGAGCTTAATATTGCGCCGGGAATACGATATGCCGATACGTTCCATGCTTTCCGGAAGTGTGCTATTCGTGGCAGCATTGCGCAATTTCATCACGCCAGAGAAAGCGACGACTAACTCAGTTGAATATATATTTATTCACAGTTTTGCATGCTTAAATGGTATTTAAACCTGCGTTATATTCTTGATGCACGCGTGCATAAATGATCTTAAGAGTGTTTAAATGTAATTTAAACATGCAAGACTGTGAGTAAAATCTATTTATATATACTTTAATTCACTTTAATTAAAAGTTCACTTGAATTCACTCCAATGCTCATAGCATTACCACTCCAATGCTCATAGCATTATTGAAAGTCATAGCATTACCCAATGCGTATCCATTTTAAGTATTGAAATGAAATGCGGATTCCAACTGTTTCTGACTCAAATCTCGACGAAAATGTCGTATTAAAAAAATCACGTGCTGAGTGTCAGACAATTTCTCCATCGGATTCTTCCGATTTAGTCATGCTAAATTCCCAGAGAATGCACAGGGAAGTATATTTAAAATGCACATTAACTCACCACATCATATTTCGCAAATATGGCACGCAAATTGTATATCGGCGCTGGCATTTAGAGTGCGGTAACAACATGGCTCTGCCGGTCTGGCCGTTCAGTGCCCACTTGCCTTGTAAGTGCCCACGTGCCACTTACATCCTGCCTAGTGCCTTACATCCTGCCTCCATCCATGTCTTGTACCCAGTGACTGTGATATGCCTTGCGCTTCCTGGCAGCTACCTTCCTGGCAGCTGAGCGAAAGTTCCATCCTGACGCTGTCGCCGCAGACCTGGAAACCTGCCCCCGTCGTCAACTTGACGGCCCGTTCGGTAGACTGGGTGTGTCACGGCACGTCGGTCCGTAGTGGCTCTCACCTGATCCTGTCCAGCTCGCTGTCTGACAACTGCATGGTGAGCGCGCAGAGTAGACTCCTGCGAGTGTACATGTCTGAGGAGCAGCCGACGGATGAGATGGTGGCCCCTGGCTCGGTATGTTTGCTGCGTGTATGTGCCCATTGCCGTCAGCGTGAAGCACATGTCCGACGCGGTGTTCGGGGCACAGCATCTGTACACCGAGCTGCAGCGACAGGCCCCGGTACTGCCGCGACCAATATCTCGATTCTCGACTTGCTGCGAGCCAGCGTCAAACTTAACGACTTCTTCGCCCATGAAGAAAACGTCCTGCTTGCCACGTTGGGGGACGCAGAGGCCGAGGTCCAGGGCGTGAGCGATCAACAAGATCAAGTCCATCAGACAGGCAGCGGACCCGCCGAGTCCAGTGAGGTGCCGTTCCGGGCTCCAGAGGCTCCGGTATGATGCGCCGTCCTACGGTTCCGGTATGATGCGCCGTCCTGCTCCGGTACGATGCGCCGTCCTACTGGGAGCTGGTTGACGGCACATCCACCACCATGGAACCGCCGCTCACCATGCAGTTGTCAGACAGCGAGCTGGACAGCTGATCAGGCAGGAGCCACTCCGGGCCGCATATTTCCCAAGTGTATACAGCTGGCGGGCGTGTTTGGAATAGCAACCACTTAACGGAGACATATGTCAGTCAAAAATATAGTTATTGCTTTGATTTGTTTTGGAGGCATCGTCCATACTTGGTTCTCCAATATATCTTCAGGTTTTTTAATATGTTTGAAAAGCTTTGATTTTGGGAAATTGTTCCCCCCAAAAATAATATTTTGGGGGGAACAATTTCCCAAAATCAAACTTTTCAGACATATTCAAAAACCGGAAGACGTATTGGAGAACCAAGTATGGACGATGCATAAAAACAAAATCAAAGCAATATCTATATTTTTGACTGACTTATGTCTCCCGAAGTGATTGCTATTTCCAAACACGCCCTCCAGCTGTATACACTTGGGAAATATGCCTCCGGACCGGCGTGCCGTGTCACACCCAGTCTACCGAACGGGCCGTCAAGTTGACGACGGAGACAGGTTTCCAGGTCTGCGGCAACAGGCGACAGGATGGACATTCGCTCAAGAAAATAGCTGCCAGGAAGCCCAAACCTGGGCAGGTTACAGTCACTGGGTACAAGACACTATAGGCACTAGGCAGGCTGTAAGTGGCAAGTGGGCACCTACAAGGCAAGTGGGCACCGAACGGCCAGGCCGGCAGAGCCATGTTGTCACCGCGCTGAATGCAAGCGCCGATATAAAATTGCGTTCAATATTTACGAAATATGATGTGGTGAGTCAATGTGCATTTAAATATACTTCCCGGTGCATTCTCTGGGAATTTAGCATGATTAATCGGAAGAATCGGATGGGGAAATTGTATGACACTCACTCAGCGCCTTATTTTATTTTTAATACCACATTTTCGTCGAGACTTGAGTCATAAACAGTTGGCATCAGCATTTCATTTCAAGACTTCAAATGGATACGGATGGGTATGCTTTGTGCATAGCATTGGAGTGAATTAAAGTGAACTTTTAATTAAAGTGAATTAAAGTGAATTAAATTATATTGAAATAGATTTTGCTCAGTCTTGCATGTTAAAATTAAATTTAAACACTCGTAAGATCATTTATGCACGCGTGCATCAAGAATATAACGCAGGTTTAAATACCATTTAAGCATGCAAAACTATGAATAAATATATATATATATATATATATATATATATATATATATAATATATATATATATATATATATATATATATATATTATATATATTAAACTGAGTTAGTCGTCGCTTTCTCTGGCGTGATGAAATTGCGCAATGCTGCCATGAATAACCCAGCATTGACTGGGGTCTCAGCAGAACGCCATTGACTGGGGGGGGGGGGGGGGGGGGGGGGCGTTAAACGCCCCCTGGTTATCTTCCGAACCAATGATCGCAGCGAGACGCGCAAGGCGGCGATCGAAAGCTCTTCAATGAGATGAATCTAAAGCATGCTCAAAAATGTCAAAGTGTGGTCAAATGTCAGGTCAAAGGTCAGGTCAAAGGTCAAAATCGGCGTATTTGAGTTTATGGGTCATACTTTCCATCCAAAGCCTTCGATTGTGACTAGTTTCACTCAAAATGCGGCAAAAAGTACGATACATATCCCGCATGAGCTAAAGTGAGATTGTTGGCCAAGTTCAAGGTCAATGTCAGGTCACAAAAGGTCACTATGCTCAAAATATCTACGGAAGTCATGCAACACATGTTTTATGAGTTATTTTCCACGTATAATTCGATAGTGATAGCCATTTTACCACCTGACTTCATTTACGTGAAGTAAATGTCAATTACAGGTCAATTTTAGGTCACCGAAGGTCAAAATTTGTAATTGTTAAATCTAAACAACAAAGGCATGTTGCTAGACCAGTTTTGTCTCAGAAATACAGTGGTGACATTTATTTGTCTGTATCTAGTCAATAAAATCCCAAAGACGCAATTTCAAAATATGACGTCATGAGTTACCCATACTTTAGATGTCATAAGTTGGTCAAAAATGGAAATATCAGTTTTAAATTTGGTATGTTAGGTGCCTATGTATGGTTCTCTGACATTTCTTCCGGTTTTTTGAATATTTTGGACAATTTTGATTTTGTGATAATTTCCCCCCCCCCCCCCAATTTTTTCCTTTTTTAGTTCTTTGGGGTCAAAAAATACAATTCCACAAATCTGAGACAGCCAGCTTGTAGCCGTTGCAATTTGCTATCTTTTGGAGTTTTTCGATTGCATTTTGCTTCAAATGTGGAATTTTTACGACCTGGCAAAGTTTAGCTGATTTTGGTGTAAAACTCGTGTTTAGTGCAGGCTGGTTATTGATTCAACTTTTTTGGAACGATTCAATCATGATTCATTTTGGAATCTGAATGATTCAATCACCGTTCGATTTACGGATACAATTTTGATAATTGATTCATTCTGATTCAAAGAATCAAAACAAATATTTTAATTGATTCACGTTTGATTTAACATCTGAATATATGAGGTGAATTTATGTCAAATCAATAAAAATGGAAACATGCATATATATGATTATTAGAACATTGGTACAGTAATAGTATTTCAGTATAATTGAATGTAGCCACTGGGACTCCATGTATTTGGACAATTTACCAGTGTACTTGAATCGTTAAATCTTTTGATTCAATCAGCCTTGATTTGATGCGGGTTTTGATTCAATCACGATTCATGAATCAAAATATCTGGTGGTGAATCAATTATTTTTTATTCAATGAATTTTGATTGAACGATTCCAATCGATTCAATCAGTGTCGAATCAATAACCAGTCTGGTTTAGTGACGTCACTAAATTCGCTATAACTCGATTTTTAAAAAAAAATCGACGAAATTTCTTCATTTATGCACACAAGACGTAAAAATGATGTATAAGAAGGTGCCCGAAGTTTCACGTTTTTAAATAAATAAAAAATTAGTCCGAATGAATGTCCGAATATGGATGGATTTCCGAGGTCAGGACACACGCTAAGCAGAGCTTGTTGCGCAGGTCCTGACCTCACCACCCGATCGCGCAATTCCTGTTGGCCGGCAGAATTTAGAGACGAAAGTTTTACGTGCCCGACATACCTGGACACGGTCCGCCCTGCTCACTTACGTCACCTGACCTTGAGTGCGACCTCTGCCACCGGCCGCAGGCCATCCCAGTCGGGAGCAAACAGCGAGCGCCGAAGCGACTCGAACCCGGGCTGCCACACCGGGATAGGTCAGAAGTCCAGCGCTCTCCCACTGAGCTACAGGGGCGGACAAATAAAAAGGGGCGGACACGTTGATAGTGCTATTAGTTTTTCAGCTATTGCGAAAATTCATCAGGGGGGGGGCGTTAAACTCCCCCCCCCCCAGTCAATGCGGGATAACACACCTCCGGTAAGCATGAAACGTATCGGCATATCGTATTCCCGGCGCAATATTAAGCTGCTCGGGTACCACCTACACACCGATCCATGCAACTTAAGCGGCACCAAAAAACGACGGAGATCCCGGACACCGAGGCGATTCAATGGTCCGCGACAGTGCTGCCATCTATGGACAGCAATGCAAAGTATGCCAGATCAGTCACAGTTTTGGTCCTCCTGTGGCCAAACCATTGCATCGATTGAAGTGAAACCTGGCATGCGTAGATGTCACCGATGAGTCTCCACACAGTATGACGTATAGCGCGACCAATATCACCTGTCGCCTTGTAGCGGATAAATAGGGCAACAATTGCAAAACATTGACCACTTTGGTGTCCAGGCGCGCCCGCGAATTTTTCGAAATTGTGGTCAAATTTGGTTCCATCTTACTCAAAACGTTTTTCCCCGTCGACTGATGCCCAGAAATGGAGTATTCGACACAAATGGTGGTAAACGGGTCACCCTCAGACTCAGACATTAACTCAGACTATGTGGCGCCCATATAGCCAACACATCAGTATATTAAATTAAAACATTCCGGACAGACAGACCCCGCGCGCTGTCGCGTCCACTTAAAGGGAGTGTGCCTACTGTTTTGGAATGTCAAAAATATTTTCCATACGGTAAGTAGCTATTCGTTTGATTGTTGTATATGATGAAATTCACATCTGGAGCCCCTTTAGTTGAATTTTCACTTATATTGTTTTTTGCTTATTTTTTGTTTCGCTATCTATAAAACGATCGCCACTATGGTGATGTTATGTAAAACGGCGCACATAAAACAATACAATTACAGTAATATCATACAAGATAGAAAGACAAGTTTTGCACAGCACATTCTTGCCACTGTGAACTTTACTATGTGCAAGTTTCGTAGCTCTAAATTGATATCTTCCTCAAAAAATGGTCATCGGCCATCATCGAAACGGCCATCATCGAAGAACATGATGGTCGTCCAGTTTCTGTTCGGCTGCTGCTATCAGCGTGCACGAGCTGTTTTGTTGAATTGCTATTGGCCGGCGCTAGCAATATGTTAGCAGTTTAATCGATAGTTGCAGTGCTTCTAGTAGCGGAAGCCCTCTGGTGGAGTCTACCCGATAACTTTTTGCTCCCAGCAAGTTCCTGGAGTCTTTGGAATATCTCAGCAACTAGAGCGAATCTGGAGAAACGATGTCATGGGTCAATTCAGAAAATTATGTTCTATAGACTAGTGTCAATAACCCCAAATAAGCGATTACTCCCTTTAAACCAGCATATGCGAAAACCCATAACAAAGCCATTTATCATGGGCAATATGCGTGCATTATTAATCAACTACGCAAGAGTGCTAATCAATCATGATGAAAGTACCCTGATGTCACCACCGCCATTATTAATCATCGAAGTATCTGGCAAGTTTACAAAGTCAGTTGAAGAAGAAAATGTGTTAATGGCTTTCCACTGTCCAGTTTCATCAGTTTTCCAAATACTCAGTGACATTTAGATTAGGCTTTCCTTGCAATGAAACGAACACTTATACTGAACAACGCTTTATCTTTATTGATAATATTCCATTTTGTATTAATTTATAAAAGGACTGGATTGTATCAGAAAGTCAGAAAACTGAGATCCCGAGCACCAGAAGTACCAGAGAGGTATCATGCTACCCAATGATTGCCCAAAAAAGCTGCGTTATGAGACCTTCACAAATGATAGTCATTCTAGAAGTGTTCTTAGTGGCGGCGGTCGCACTCAAGATCAGGTGATGTCAGTGAGCGGGGCGGACCGTGTCCAGGTATGTCGGGCACGTAAAGCTTTCGTCTCTAAATTCTGCCGGCCAACAGGAATTGCGCGATTGGGTGGTAAGGTCAGGACCTGCGCAACAAGCTCTGCTTAGCGCGGGTCCTGACCTCGGAAATCCATCCATACAAAACATTCGGACTAAATTTGTAAAATAAAAAAGCATGGTATTATATACAGCCAGAGACAAAACAATCACAACTCTTAATGTTGAAAATAAATGAACCATGACGATTGTTAACCCACGCACTGCAGGGGGTTTGCGCCGAACACGCACTGCAGGGGGTTTGCGCCGAACACGCACTGCAGGGGGTTTGCGCCGAACACGCACTGCAGGGGGTTTGCGCCGAACACGCACTGCAGGGGGTTTGCGCCGAACACGCACTGCAGGGGGTTTGCGCCGAACACGCACTGCAGGGGGTTTGCGCCGAACACGCACTGCAGGGGGTTTGCGCCGAACACGCACTGCAGGGGGTTTGCGCCGAACACGCACTGCAAGGGAGGGGGGTCGGGGGTTGATTTCCGCCCCCCCCCGTGAGGTCTTGAAAACTACGCTATGTAGCGACAAGCGGAAAACGGCGTTTGATAGCTGGATACAAGTTCTATCTAAAGTATTCAGTATTTTGTTAGGTCAGGTCAAAATTGAGGTCACCAGAGGTCATCAAAGGTAAAATTTTCCATTTTTTCTCTGTTTTAGGACTTTGCTCCAGAAATTCCCATATATCTCGGAAACTATGCTAGGTAGAAACAAACGGGAAAAAATTGATCGCCAGCCAATGAAATTTGCAATCGACAATGAGTTCTCAAACTTGTCGAAGAAGTGATGATTTTGGGGTCAATATTTGAGTCTCCAGAGGTCAAAAAGGAAACAAAATGCTGTTCTTTGCAAAAACCGTTTTTGCTAATAACATTTTTCCTAACAACGATAACCAAAAACTGTTTACGACATTGTGTTTGTATCGTCAAGGCGCTTTGGCTGATGTACATGGTGACCTTGTTAGGTCAACTTAAAAAAAATGACCACAGGTCACGTGACCTTGACCTGAGGTCAAGACCCAAGTAGGTCATGTTGCATATAGGGAGACGTGTCTCGACGAGACAAACACATTGCTTTCGGTTTTACTTCTCTATCTTCATTATGTCGCGAGTTATTGACAAAGAAGTGATGGTGACCTCGGATGATCTAAAATGACCTCATAGGGGTCACTGAACAAGGCTTGCACTTGGATCATCAAGAACATCCTATAATAACATGATTATTAAGTAATTGGACTAATATCATGCATATCCTTGAAATAGGAAGCATTTGAATATTTCCCCATTTACTTATTATTTGGAAGTCACGAAATTGACCTGACCTTAGGTCACCGATATCAAAATTACGAGATAAACGAATTGTAAGTACCTATGCCCTCATGACACCCTGCAAGTTTCAAATTGATCGGTGAGAAACTCTGGATTTTTCACAACTGCAAACGTTTTTGGAGGTGGGGTCACTTGACCTGGTCTGGTGATTTGTTCCATATAAATAGAAGTAAAAAGCAAAAATAGAAATGTGTTTTTATGCATAGTAATGCTGTGAGAAGTGGTTGATTTTTGACATTTAAAGGTCATAACTCGGTCATTTTTAAAGATATCGACTTTAACTTTGGTACACATATTCACCGCATACGTCTCAATCACATATATTCCTGTTTTTTTATAATTCTGTTTTTTTCTTGAAAATTTTGTTAAAAAAAATGTATTTGGATTTCTCAAAATCTTGAATTTCAAAGAAAATAAAAATCCGAGATAGCAGTTTGATAGCCCAGTCTTTTTTAAGTAATTTGATTTAAAACAATTTAGTTTATCTCAAATATCGTACCTTTGACAGCGTTTTCCGCAAACCATTATTTTGCAACAAAACCCGAAGAACATGACGTCACTCTGACGTCATTTCCGGTTGACCTATCATAGCCTCATATTTTGGTCTTCATCAAACTGCGGGCTTTTCCCGTATTGTTTTTTTACGCAATGGAGTGGAAAATATATTGTGCGTTCTGCTTGTTGTGATTATATGCCCGGCGATCTTCTAAAACTAACAGCGATTGGAAAAAGTGGCAATAAAATCGGACGCTCATCGATGCACATCAACGGCGGCATAGTTAGTGGTTGCGACCCTCAATTTTTGCAAATCAATTCATTTGTTTTCAACATTAGGAGTATTGTATAATTTGTCTGTGGCTGTATATAACACTATGCTTTATATTATCATGAAAAATAATAATTTTCCCCAAAAAACTATCAAACAATAACACAAAACTGGCAATTAAATCGGAAGCTCATCGATGCATATCGACGGCGACCTATTTAGTGTCGGCGATTTGTTTACAAAGTCATTGTCATGCTTCTCGGCGCACTTAACCATCTCGGCGCACTTGGCGAGTTGTTCCTGATTAGTATACCCAAGTCTCGTAGCAGGCTTTGTTAATGACGTCACTGGTGCCATTCTCGTGTAGCATTGCAAAATATATCTGATTTTGAGTTGAAAGCTAATTCAAGACTTATTCAAATTATTGTTTTTAAGTTTGAATTTTCTTGTTAATCATTATTAAAGGTATTTTATCACTGTATTTCATAGTACTTCATAGTACACTTCAGTATAGTACACTTCAGAAACTTGTAACGTAATAATATTGTATCCAATATGCATTTCCCTCACCTTTTGCTATTGTGGCGCAGTGCCGAGTGCTTTGCGAATACCAGCTTGCCTGGGGTTCAATTCATTCCGCCCTTATTTTATTCGAGTTGGTATAGTTTGCATGTTGTTGTTATTCATGACTTATATTGATAGTCAGTCATGCATCACGGATGCATCACGGATGCTTCACCTTCACGGATCAGAGCGCTGCTCGAACGCACGCTAGTAGCGCTTTTGTTCTCCATGGCAACCAGGCGTGAGCCAATGAAAAGCCAGAACGTATTCCCCTTCTGGTTTTTTATTGGCTGACGCCTGGTTGCCATGGAGAACGAAAGCGCTACTAGCGTGTGTCCGAGCAGCGCTCAGTTTGGTCGGAAATGTCACAGAGCCTCCAAAAATGACGCACTCGTTGTAAACAATGGTAGGGAAGGACGAATTTGTCAATGACCTTCATGAAGTACACAAGGTACTTGTTTTGTATTTTTTCCAAACTTACAACTTTGAATTTGGGAATAATTTTATTTAATTCTTAAATTTAAATAAAATAATTTTAAAACCATAACGGTAGCCTAAGAAATTGTTGCTAACAAAATCAAAAGGTCATTATTTCCCATTAAAAAAAAAATCAGACGAAAAAAATAAATATCCGGACGATAGATTCAGCACGTGGGGTCATTGAACCAAACATGCACCTGGGTCTTCAAGAATGGCCTATAATAACATGATTCAGAAGGAATTGGGCTGATATCATGCGTATCCTCAGAATAGGAAGCATTTAAATATTTCCCCATTGACTTATAATGGGGAGGTCACGAAATTGACCCGACCTTGGGTCACCGATATATAAAAAATCCGAGATATACGAATTGTAGGTACTATTACCCTTATGAAATCCTGTAAGTACGAAATCGATCGCTGACGTTGGAGCACAGTAGGAGAACACTCGCAAATATCGAAGCTATTTTAGGGTTGTACGACGCGAGGCGAGTGTAAAGAAGACGACGTCCAATGTATCGTATTGCCTGAGCCAATAAGCGCGCGGAAAGCGACTCCAACACACGACTCGGCGACTTTCTTACAGCAGACAAACGGGTTATATTGGAAACATGGCGGGAGACTCATGCCTCCCTCATAGAGGAAGTGGAGCAGAAATAGGTGACCGGTGTTTTCCCCTGTTGAGGCACGTTCGGTGACCGGTGTTTTCCCCTGTTGAGGCACGTTCGGTGACCGGTGTTTTCTCCTGCTTAGGCACGTTCGGTGACCGGTGTTTTCTCCTGCTTAGGCACGTTCGGTGACCGGTGTTTTCTCCTGTTTAGGCACGTTCGGTGACCCCGCGCGCGGCGAGTGCGTCGCCTGCTGGCCGGGCTGTGACCTATGCAGCGAGCTTGACTCCTGTCAGCGGTGCGCTCGCGGATGGCTGCCGGCACGTGACGGCACCTGTCAGCCGAATAATGGACCCTGCGCAGAAGGTAGGTGGTGCGCCACTCGATGACGGTCGATTGGACAACACATAGTGGCAAGAGTTGTGTTGTATTGATTTGTGTGCTAAAGCTTTTAGAGCACATGTCTTATTCAGTTTGGTTCAAACCTCCAGTTGTTATAGCCAGATAACCTTTTAAGTTAGCGTGCGCCCGTGTAGTGCAGTCGGGAGAACGCTGGGCTTAGAATCTCACTTATCCCAGGGACGCTGCGATAAATTCGAGACGCTGCGAGCGTCCGAGATCAGAAGCTCCTCATCTCACCTTCACCGCCGTTCAGAAACCTGACACTGTACAGGTACAGTCTCCGGTACCGCCATCACAGGCGAATTAAAAATAAACGGCATCTTTCCACACGACTAAGAAACCTTTTCCCGATTATGTCTGGAAAGCAGCAGATAAAACACATTTACATATCGGAAGCGCCAAGGTCCTCAACTGGTCGCAAGTTTTCATATTACAAATTCAAAAGTCTCCGTAGCCGTGCCGCAGAGTTTTCTCCGCTGTTTTCACCTCTGGCTTCGGATATGCGCCTCCATGCATCGCCTCTACCGCCGGTACTTCCCCAGGCCCGTCTCTCCTCGCCCGGTACTTCCCCAGGTCCGTCTCTCCTCGCCCGGTACTTCCCCAGGTCCGTCTCTCCTCGCCCGGTACTTCCCCAGGTCCGTCTCTCCTCGCCCGGTACTTCCCCAGGTCCGTCTCTCCTCGCCCGGTACTTCCCCAGGTCCGTCTCTCCTCGCCCGGTACTTCCCCAGGTCCGTCTCTCCTCGCCCGGTACTTCCCCAGGTCCGTCTCTCCTCGCCCGGTACTTCCCCAGGTCCGTCTCTCCTCGCCCGGTACTTCCCCAGGTCCGTCTCTCCTCGCCCGGTACTTCCCCAGGTCCGTCTCTCCTCGCCCGGTACTTCCCCAGGTCCGTCTCTCCTCGCCCGGTACTTCCCCAGGTCCGTCTCTCCTCGCCCGGTACTTCCCCAGGTCCGTCTCTCCTCGCCCGGTACTTCCCCAGGTCCGTCTCTCCTCGCCCGGTACTTCCCCAGGTCCGTCTCTCCTCGCCCGGTACTTCCCCAGGTCCGTCTCTCCTCGCCCGGTACTTCCCCAGGTCCGTCTCTCCTCGCCCGGTACTTCCCCAGGTCCGTCTCTCCTCGCCCGGTACTTCCCCAGGCCCGTCTCTCCTCGCCCGGTACTTCCCCAGGTCCGTCTCTCCTCGCCCGGTACTTCCCCAGGTCCGTCTCTCCTCGCCCGGTACTTCCCCAGGTCCGTCTCTCCTCGCCCGGTACTTCCCCAGGTCCGTCTCTCCTCGCCCGGTACTTCCCCAGGTCCGTCTCTCCTCGCCCGGTACTTCCCCAGGTCCGCCTCTCCTCGCCCGGTACTTCCCCAGGTCCGTCTCTCCTCGCCCGGTACTTCCCCAGGTCCGTCTCTCCTCGCCCGGTACTTCTCCAGGTCCGTCTCTCCTCGCCCGGTACTTCCCCAAACCCGTCTCTCCTCGCCCGGTACTTCCCCAGGTCCGTCTCTCCTCGCCCGGTACTTCCCCAGGTCCGTCTCTCCTCGCCCGGTACTTCCCCAGGTCCGCCTCTCCTCGCCCGGTACTTCCCCAGGTCCGTCTCTCCTCGCCCGGTACTTCCCCAGGTCCGTCTCTCCTCGCCCGGTACTTCCCCAGGTCCGTCTCTCCTCGCCGGGTACTTCCCCAGGTCCGTCTCTCCTCGCCCGGTACTTCCCCAGGTCCGTCTCTCCTCGCCCGGTACTTCCCCAGGTCCGTCTCTCCTCGCCCGGTACTTCCCCAGGTCCGTCTCTCCTCGCCCGGTACTTCCCCAGGTCCGTCTCTCCTCGCCCGGTACTTCCCCAGGTCCGTCTCTCCTCGCCCGGTACTTCCCCAGGTCCGCCTCTCCTCGCCCGGTACTTCCCCAGGTCCGTCTCTCCTCGCCCGGTACTTCCCCAGGTCCGTCTCTCCTCGCCCGGTACTTCCCCAGGTCCGTCTCTCCTCGCCCGGTACTTCCCCAGGTCCGTCTCTCCTCGCCCGGTACTTCCCCAGGTCCGTCTCTCCTCGCCCGGTACTTCCCCAGGTCCGTCTCTCCTCGCCCGGTACTTCCCCAGGTCCGTCTCTCCTCGCCCGGTACTTCCCCAGGTCCGTCTCTCCTCGCCCGGTACTTCCCCAGGTCCGTCTCTCCTCGCCCGGTACTTCCCCAGGTCCGTCTCTCCTCGCCCGGTACTTCCCCAGGTCCGTCTCTCCTCGCCCGGTACTTCCCCAGGTCCGTCTCTCCTCGCCCGGTACTTCCCCAGGTCCGTCTCTCCTCGCCCGGTACTTCCCCAGGTCCGTCTCTCCTCGCCCGGTACTTCCCCAGGTCCGTCTCTCCTCGCCCGGTACTTCCCCAGGTCCGCCTCTCCTCAGCCCGGTGGCGGCGGGATCGCGGTGTCGTATCATCCGCGGAGGCGGGCCCGGTCCGTGATCAGTGATCCCAGTCGACAGACGCCTAATGAGCGAGCTGGCCGGCGCTGCTTTGAAGTGACCGTTCTCTCGGCCGGGAAAGCCGGCCTCGGGCGCTGTCCACAGTCTATAGCAGAACTCGGCCGGGGAAGCCGGCCCCGGGCGCTGTCCGCAGTCTATAGCAGAACTCGGCCGGGGAAGCCGGCCCCGGGCTCTGTCCGTAGTCTATAGCAGAACTCGGCCGGGGAAGCCGGCCCCGGGCTCTGTCCGTAGTCTATAGCAGAACTCGGCCGGGGAAGCCGGCCCCGGGCGCTGTCCGCAGTCTATAGCAGAGCTAGGGGCGCCTCGCGGCCCGGGAAGCCGGCCCCGGGCGCTGTCCGGAGTCTATAGCCGAGCTAGGGGCGCCTCTCGGCCCGGGAAGCCGGCCCCGGGCGCTGTCCGCAGTCTATAGCAGAACAAGGGGCGCCTCTCGGTCCGGGAAGCCGGCCCCGGGCGCTGTCCGCAGTCTATAGCAGAACTAGGGGCGCCTCGCGGCCCGGGAAGCCGGCCCCGGGCGCTGTCCGCAGTCTATAGCAGAACTAGCCTCGCGGGCCGCCGCCGCGCCGTCCTGTGGGGTGCGGACTGCTGGAAATGTGGGCAGGCCCCGCCGCGTCGGAACTCCGCGTCGAAACTCCGCGCCAGAACTGACCGGAAACCAGGGTACTAACGCCATGTTGGGTAGCGCTTGATGGTTTGTGTTAATTGTAGCTGCTGTGAGATGTGGGGTGAAGCTGGTTAACGTTGGAGCTGTATGTCAAAATCAATGCTTTGTTTTGGGTTTATCGCTTGCTTCACTAAATTACCTTTGGAAAGTCATGATGTTTTTCTTGTTTTACCCAATGTTTTCCGAGGGCAGAGGTCTATTTGTTCGGTAACTTGGTAGCGAGCGTTGGCGACAGATTTGTGTAAGTGAAGCGACAAATATTGAGCTTTGGGGAAGTTTATGCCGTTGTTGGAGGATCAGAACCCGGCCGAACCGAGCAAGAGAATGGACCTTGTTTGTTACACTTGGTTGTGCGTCCCATTCTTTGTAAGCAAAAACAAAACAGGAAAGTTTTCAGAGTACAAAAATGATGACTGGGCGAAATTTTACATTTTTATATTTAAATTTTGTACATTTACATTTTGTACATTTTACACGTGAGGAAAACGGTCCCAAGCACAAGCAAATAAATGATCACGCAACACAAAATATGCTTCATGGATTTCACCCACAGTACAACACATAAGGTATGCTTGCAAGCAAAAATATCAACGAGTGGTTTTCTGGATCGTACAGACTTAATGGCATAATCATTAATAGCATCTGCGTTTCTTTGGGGCGATCGGTTTTTCGCTGCCGGTATGCGTATTTCGGTTTCCCGCATTCTAATTGTCACCGGGTAGCGTAAAACTGAACATAAGTCAGTCAAACATATAGATATTTCTTTGAAATTTGGTTTGGGCATCGTCCATACTTGGTTCTCCAATATATATTCCGGTTTTTGAATATATTTAACCCTATTCCCTGCGGACGGCCATAATTACATTAACCTGCGGGGGGCAGATTCTGCCCCCCCCCCCAGAGATCTCGAGAACCGCTTGGTCGATTTCGATGGGAAAACGCCATTCGATTCGTCATGACAAGATCTCTCTTTTTGGATCCCGACATTTTTGTTTTGTTCACAAATGTGGGGCCAGGAGGCAAAAAATCCGAAAATTGTGGGTGTTTTTGAAAGGTCATTGCGGCCATGTGGCTCGACCGATTTTCATGCTCAAAACGTTTTTGAGCTTCAAATGTACTGGTCTTTAATAAATCAAAAGACAACACAAAATATCATAGGCGTATTCAGGGAATGTAAAATGGGGGGGATTTTCTGGAAAAAATATGTGTTGTTCGTGATTGTTTGAGACAACATGAACGTGACATGTGGGCATTATATGCTGTAATTTGTTAAATTTGATATATTGCGCATAGGCGGATCCAGGAAAAAACATGGGGGCACCATGCGCGTAACGCTTTTATCATCTTACAAATTTGAAGTTGGACCTAATTTGAGGGTGGGTATCGCCTCCCATTTTTTGTTTATCCTGAGTGCACCTCTGCCCGAAAAACATGTACAATCCCAGTATCTATGATACATATTGCATTGAAATTGTTTCTGACGCATTTATTGCACTGCAAACCACGAAGGAAGTACGTGCCGCAAAACCGCATTCGTAACACCCTCCCCAAAACAGAAGCCTGGAACCGCCTCTGCTAAACCGATTTTTTCACAATTTTGACACAACACGCGCTATTTAATTTTGGGAAAATTCACAAAGTTTCAGGACGCTAGGCTTAACGGTTTAGAAGTGGCAAGTGAAAAACCACCGGGAGGGGCAGAATCTGCCCAAGCAGGTAATAGGGTTATTTTTTTTTTTTAATCCACAATTTGTTCTCTCAAATATATTCAAAAACCGGAAGATATATCGGAGAATCAAGTATGGACGATACCCAAACCGAATTGCAAAGCCATATCTATGTTTTTGACTGACTTATGTCGTGTTCTACGCTAGCCGGTGGCAATTAGAATGCGGGAAACCGCGCGACAGGCCAGCCCGGTAGCGGGCCGGTAGCGGGCCCATTGACTTACCAGTGGTAACAAGCTTGTAGCGAAGGTGAGTGTCGCAGTGAGTGTCGCATGAAATATTTTTCGAAAATAACTCGCGTATTTATCAATCGATTACAATGAAACTTTTAGTACCCTACTTTTGAACAATTTGACACATACTCTCAACTTTTGTTAAGTTCTATCCCCCATCACCCGTGACCTATGACCTGTTTCTCAAGGTCATGCCAGGCGCAACTGGCATCCCGTAGTATCGGTGCTTGTAATTTGTGCAGTTTCTGAGTGTTAGCTGCTCAGGAGCATATGCAGAGGTGGAGGTGTCAACAGGTGACATTTATGGTTTCCACTGAGATTGTGACCTCAGTTGACCTTTTCAGAGGTCAACCGAGGTCACACTGATCTCTGATGACCTGATGATACGACTTTTTTGCCCTATGGCAATTGCTAGGACATTTTGTGAAGCTGATTTCAAATTTGGCATCCATTTTACAATGTTATAGGTTCCACTGGGGTCATGCATTTTCACAGTTCAACCGAGGCCACTGACCTCCGATAACCAGAGATGACCTTTTTGGAATCTGGTAGTTTCTAGGACAATTTGTGACGCTGATTTCAAATTTGGCATCCATTGTGCTTCGCTCGGCTTCGCTCGTGGAACGCCCATCCAGGCGTCTAACTGAAAGTATTTTGCTTGATATGTGGTGACAATCCTTACCGAGGAGTTTTCATCGTGCGACAGAAATTGCCCTAGATTCGTCGTGAGCGACAAATCTCGCCATTTATAGACCTCTGTGCGTGGGTATCAGTCGTTCTCACAAGATTGTTTTCGGTCGGAACACCCTGAAACTCCAGAATAGACTTCCGGAATGTTGACATTAGGTGTAACGAAAAGTGCGGAGGTTCCCGTCTCATACGAAAACTGTGTATCAAACCGTTAACAGAACATTCCTATTGGTTTGGTCATTGGTGTTCAAGGAAAGTGCAGCTTCTGTCAAATCTCATTATGTTCAAACCAGCAAAGTGTAACTGAAATAGTCTTGACGTCTTTTAGTTCTCATGCCGGCCAATAAAGCATTGCGCTCATTTGTATCTGCATTTTAAGAGACACATGTGAACAATAAGCCATTTCGTTTGTATGGTTTGGCTTGGCAACAGTGCGATTTTCAAACTTGTCCAATGGAGTTACGGCTATTGCATCTCATGAATGATTTGCCTTCCTTCCTGCCATGTCGTTGCATATCAATCATGGTCGTGCCTGCGATCTGAATTTAATAGGAGTTGGTTTCTCGACCGTGTTTCTAAGGTTCCTGCAAAAGTTGTAATGTCTGTTGAACGTCTTAATTACAGTGGTGCGCGCAGATGAGGCCATATTAATGAGATGGTCTTCCAAGGCACATCCGGTAGTCAAAACGTCGCCAAATATGTCAAAGTCGATGCTATAAATTTAATCTCCAATGCAGTTGGGATTCCACATCAAATTGTCTTTTCAGCCTCCGTTTATGTAAGTTGATGAGCAGTGTCCTTAACCCTATTCCTGTCCGGATTTTTTTTCGCTAAATCTGTCCGGGGGGGGGGGGGATTCGCCCCCTCCCCCCTTATATCTCGGCTCCTATCATAGCTACAATAACTAAATGTGGTGGGTAGGAAGGACCTACAGGGAACTCTCTTTTGTGTAATTTGCATGACCTTGGGTCAATATCTGCAAGGTCAAACGAGGTAAAATGTACCGAAATGTCCAAGATATGTTTTTGTGAATAGCGTTTTACCTATGAAAGATAGAACAATAATTTTGCCACTATCGTGTTTTTCTCGTCAAGACACATCGCAATATATCAAGTTTGTCCTGGAAAGATCAATTTGAAAATTTCACCTTAGGTCAAGGTTATGGTCAAGGTCAAGGTAGCCAAATTAGGTCATGTTGCATATTAAAAGACGCGTATTGACGAAACAAACCCATTGGTACCAGTTTAAGCTCTCTGTCTGTATCATGTCAAGAGTTATTGCCAAACATGTTTGTAACCGCGGATGACCTTGAGGTGACTGCGGAAATGGTGACTGGGCACTCTTTCCGGGTCGGCGCTACTTTACCATCATTCCATCAAAAACAATTGGCAGCGACAAGCATTCTGCTTGTCACTGCGTTTGGTAGTTATAGAGATATTAGCGGAAGCGGAAATCAACCCTTTGTGGTTAGCACGAACTTCCGGCAGTTTTTGGGTTATAATTTTATTAGTTATCAAGATATCGCTTAATTTTTTGTTGTGTACATATACTGGTACCATGTCTCGAGAACATATCAGGGATTTTTTGATAATTTGACAAATACAAATTGTATATATATGTTTTTATAAAAAAATATTTGTTTTATAAATTTCGAAATTTTAAAATCAAAATTTGGAAAATACAAGATAGCCATCTGAAAGCCCGTTCAATTTTATATTAGCAACTTTTTTGCTTTAATTTTGCAGACAAAAATAAACCCTCCACTAGTGTTAACCATGCAAACCTTTATTATCAAAAACGCCCGTACATGCCTCCCAAAAAGTGCTCCTGGAGCCGCTTATGAGTCAGTTTTTTTTTAAAGTACACCATCAGATGCGCAATGAAAATATATCAAAAGTCAGAAAGTAAGAAGACCTTAGCCTCAATCATGAATGTGCAGCACACGAAAACCTCCGGAGGGGGCCGATTCGCCCCCCCCCCCCACCCGGACAGGAATAGGGTTAAAGGGAAATAATGACCCTTTCCCCCCTCCCAAAAATGGAGTTATTACTTGAAATCGACAGACAAGACCAAAATATATTGTAAATTAATCACATTTTGCATACAAACATTCCTACCGAAAAATATTTCAAGTTAAAGTTGATAAGCGTTCCACACTGTTAACGACCGGTACTCTCAACTCTCAAGTACTTGGTAACGAATTTCGGTTCCCACCCAAACCCGGTATTGCTTTTTGACGAAATGGTATGAAAAATATGTCTTGTACTCTGTCTATTATGATTATGTGCCCTACTATCCTTAAAGATCAACAAACATTTAATAAAAAGGTGTCCAAATTAGCAGTTAGCTTATGCACCCCACGACGGCCTAGCTAATGGCTGCGACCATCATTTTTTTGTTAACCCGCGTACTGCAGGGGGGTTGATTTCCGCACCCCCCTCAGGTTTTTCGCAGATAGCGAAAAAAACGTCGGCGCTGCCCGGCGCTGGGTTTCGATACACCTGTTAGGACATCAATTGCGCAGACTTTTAAGAAGAAAAAATAACCTCAGGTCATCTCAGGTCAGGTCACCAGACCAGGTCGTGTGACCCCACCTCCAAAAACGTTTGCAGTTGTGCCAAAGCCAGAGTTTCTCACCGAACAGTTTGAAACTTACAGGGTTTCATGAGGGCATGAGTACTTACAATTCTTTTATCTCGGAATTTTGATATCGGTGACCTAAGGCCAGGTCAATTTCGTGACTTCCCCATAATAAGTCAATGGGAAGTATTCAAATGCTTCCTATTTCAAGGATATGCATGATATTAGTACAACTACTTATGAATCATGTTATTATAGGATTTTATTGATGATCCAAGTGTAAGTTTTGTTCAGTGACCCCTATGAGGTCATTTGAGGTCATACGAGGTCACCATCACTTGTTTGTCAATAACTCGCGACATAATGAAGATGGAGAAGTAAACCCGACAGAAATGTGTTTGTCTCGTCGAGACATGTCTCCCTATATGCAACATGACCTACTTGGGTCTTGACCTCAGGTCAAGGTCACGTGACCTGTGGTCAAATTTGGAAGTTGAATTAACAAGGTTATCATGAAAATCATTCGAAGTGCCTTGACGAGACAAACACAATGGCGTAAACAGTTTTTGGTTATCGTGGTTAGGAAATAAGTTATTAGCGAAAAGTTATTAGCGGTTTTGCAAAAAAACAGAATTTTTCTTCTTTTTTACCTCTGGAGCCTCAAATATTGACCCCAGATAAAATTTGAGGACTCATTGACGATTGCAAATTTCATTGACTGGCGATAAATTTGTCCCGTTTGTTTCTACCTAGCATAGTTTCCGAGAAATATGGGAATGTCTGGAGCGAAGTCCTAAAACAGGGAAACAAACTGTAAAATTTGACCTTTGATGACCTCTGGTGACCTCAATTTTGACCTGACCTAAAAAACAATACTTAAATAATTTCTATAGAACTTGTATCAAGCCATCATTCGCCGTTTTCCGCTTGTCGCTACGTAGCGTAGTTTTCAAGATCTCACGGGGGGCGGAAATCACCCCCCTCCCCTGCAGTTCGTGTTCGGCGCAAACCCCCTGCAGTGCGTGTTCGGCGCAAACCCCCTGCAGTGCGCGGGTTAACAATCGTCATGGTTCATTTATTTTCAACATTAAGAGTTGTGATTGTTTTGTCTCTGGCTGTATATAATACAATGCTTTAGCCTATCAATAAAACAAAACGCTTTAAAACAATCAATAATCAATCGAAAAAGTGGCAATGAAATTGGAGGTTCATTTATGCATCCAACGGCGACCTATTTCGTGTTGGCGATGTTTCAAGGACATTGTCCAACGTTTGAACAGATTGATATAAAAGTTAAACTAAACTAAGCTAAACAAAATGATGGTATATACCATCATTTGCGTTGCTATATAGCAACACGACAGGATAAGTTCATGCTTGTGGTTTCATTTGATGCCAAGACATGATGCAATTTGTGATTGTGATATCATGGGATATTACACAGTCGTTAGGTGGAACAAGAGATCAGTGGAATCCTACCCGGGCTATTTTGTCGTGAAAGCAGCTACTGTCAGCTCATGTTACGCATAAGAACACTATTAGAATTACTATCATTTTCGAAGGTCTCATGACACAGTTTTTTTGGCAATCATTGGGTAGCATGATACCTCTCTGGTACTTCTGGTGCTCGAGATCTCAGTTTTCTGACTTTCTGATACAATCCAGTCCTTTGATAAATCAATTCCAAAATGGAATATTATCAATAAAGATAAAGCGTTGTTCAGTATAAGTGTTCGTTTCCTTGCAAGGAAAGCTAATCTAAATGTCATTGAGTATTTGGAAAACTGATGAAACTGAATAGTGGAAAGCCATTAACACATTTTCTTCTTCAACTGACTTTGTAAACTTGCCAGATACTTCGATGATTAACAATGGCGGTGGTGACATCAGAGTACTTTCATCATGATTGATTAGAACTCTTGCTTAGTTGATTAATAATGCACGCATATTGCCCATAATAAATGGCCTTGTTATGGGTTTTCGCATATGCTGGTTTAAGTGGACGCGACAGTCCTGGGGTCTGTCTGTCCGGAATGTTTCAATTTAATATACTGATGTGTTTGCCACCTAGCCTGAGTTACTGAGGCGCCCAAAAGCCCAAATCATCACCATGATGTGTTCGCTATCAGTCAGTCGACAATACGTTTATTTTGTGTCCTTTAAAGCAGACAGTTGTTTTCAGCATTGAGCTACCGTGATGGTTGTTTTGTCTCCATTACATCCGCGTTCTTTGGCCTACACTGAACGTGTCTGTGGTAAAGTAATAGAAGAGTCTCTTCTAATTTGTATTCATTTCTGTACATAGTGCTACCCACTCTTTCACGCTAAAATGCCTGTAGTCAAAAAGGAAATGTAACTCAACCTCTTATCAGAAATGAGAGGAGACGTAAAAGGCTGTCCCAGTGTGAGAGACATTCCATGTACGCCGATCTCTTCCGACCCTGACTCCCTCCTGACCCCTACTGGCCTGCCCCCTCCTGACTCCCTCCTGTACTGTCCCCTCCTGTCCCCTCCTGTCCCCTCCTGTCCCCTCCTGTCCCCTCCTGTCCCCTCCTGTCCCCTCCTGTCCTCTCCTGTATCCACATGTCCCCTCATGTCCCTCCTGTCCATCCTATCCCTCATGCCCCTCCTGTCCCCTCCTGTCCCCTCCTGTCCCCGCCTGACTCCATCATGTCCCCTCCTGTCCTCTCCATGACTTCTGTCCCCTCCTGTCCCCTCCTGTCCCCTCCTGTCCCCTCCTGTCCCCTCCTGTCCCCTCCTGTCCCCTCCTGTCCCCTCATGTCCCCTCCTGTCCCCTCCTGCCCACTCCTGTCCCCTCCTGTCCCCTCCTGTCCCCTCCTGCCCCTCCTGCCCACTCCTGTCCCCTCCTGTCCCCTCCTGTCCCCTCCTGTCCCCTCCTGTCCCCTCCTGTCCCATCCTGTCCCATCCTGTCCCCTCCTGTCCCCTCCTGTCCCATCCTGTCCCCTTCTGTCCCCTCCTGTCCCATCCTGTCCCCTCCTGTCCCCTCCTGTCCCATCCTGTCCCATCCTGTCCCATCCTGTCCCATACTGTCCCCTCCTGTCCCCTCCTGTCCCCTCCTGTCCCCTCCTGTCCCCTCCTGTCCCCTTCTGTCCCCTCCTGTCCCCTCCTGTCCCCTCCTGCCCCCTCCTGTCCCCTCCTGTCCCCTCCTGTCCCCTCCTGTCCCCTCCTGTCCCCTCCTGTCCCCTCCTGCCCCCTCCTGCCCACTCCTGTCCCCTCCTGTCCCCTCCTGTCCCCTCATGTCCCCTCCTGTCCCCTCCTGTCCCCTCCTGTCCCCTCCTGTCCCCTCCTGTCCCCTCCTGTCCCCTCCTGTCCCCCCTGTCCCCTCCTGTCCCCTCCTGTCCCATCCTGCCCCCTCCTGTCCCCTCCTGTCCCCTCCTGTCCCCTCCTGTCCCCTCCTGTCCCATCCTGTCCCCTCCTGTCCCCTCCTGTCCCCTTCTGTCCCCTCCTGTCCCCTCCTGTCCCCTCCTGCCCCCTCCTGTCCCCTCCTGTCCCCTCCTGCCCCCTCCTGCCCACTCCTGTCCCCTCCTGTCCCCTCCTGTCCCCTCCTGTCCCCTCCTGTCCCCGCCTGACTCCATCATGTCTCCTCCTGTCCTCTCCCTGACTCCTGTCCCCTCCTGACCCACTCCTGACCCTTTCCTGTTCCCTCCTGCCCCCCTCCTGACCTCCTCCCGTCGCCTCCTGTCTCTCCTGATCCCCCTGGCTCCTGTCTACTCCTGACCCTTTCCTGTTCCCTCCTGCCCCCTCCTGCCCCTCCTGTCCCCTCCTGTCCCCTCCTGTCCCCTCCTGTCCCCTCCTGTCCCCTCCTGTCCCCTCCTGTCCCTCCTGATCCCCTGGCTCCTGTGTACTCCTGAAGCCGGCTCAGTCTCAGCCGGTCACTTCCGCTCCCCTTGACCCGGCGTGGTGTCGACGTGACGGCTGACATCGGCCATTGATTCCCGTTCGTCGTCACAGCAGATCCATCTGTGGCGCAGCTGCGGCACAGTGACCACCGGTCATGCCCCCCCCCCCCCCCCACCCCGGCTGGCGCCCCGCTCCGGCCGCAGCCGCAGCTCGGCCGGCTCACCACACTCACCAGAAGATGACGGGCAGCAATCCGTATCGCTCTGATCCAATGCAAATCCATGTAGTCAGGATCCGAATCCAGTCAGGTTGCATGGGTTTCTCCGAGGCTGATCCAATGCAATATGAGCTAGATACCAGAATCTTTATAAAAAAACGTATATAAGTATTAAGTAATTCAACCTGTTATTTATGTTTGATCAGGTATGAATTGCAAATGCACAGGAATATTGACATAATTTTGCAGTTGTTTTGTCTTTCTATTAAGTATTTTAATTCGTTCTTGAAATTAATATCCAGTTCAATGCAATCCAAATTCATATTATGTGAGGGAAAATGATCTTAACCATGTCAGATATTTGTATTTTGAGAACAAAAAAAGCCTTGGTAATGGCGTAATGCCCAAAGCTTGTTTTTCTATCTTCCTGGCTTTTTTTCCTAAAAATAAAAATATCTGACATGGTGAAGATCATTGTCCCTCACATAATATTAATTACAACAATGGCATCCATCCTCGCCCACATTAAAACCATCCAAATGAAATCCAGCTGCTTGTCTCACGTATCCAATACATATATCAAATATATGCCGTACTCTGTCCCTCACCATCTGCGTAGCACAGTACATACACCGATTGCATAGCAGTTACGACACGTCGCTGACATTCTAAGAACAGAGCTGAATCCTGTCTTCGTTTTTGTATCTGATTTTCCAGTTGCCGATATATCCGTGGTGGCGTATTGGCTTCACATCGCTATTTTCCTGTGATTGTTCTTGATCGGAACCGTTTTTTGTCATATCTCACTCGTAACGGGCTATTTGCTGAGGTTTCAGGTTCGAGGAGGAGATTGGTCCAAAGTCTTGTACCGCATTATCCCTTCATTTCCTTCTCTGACGATTTGGATCTGACGATTTGGATCTGACGATTTGGATCTGACGATTTGGATCTGACGATTTGGATCTGACCCTCTGCCTTCCTCTGCATATATCTCAGCTTAACTTATTTCTATATCTCCCGGTGTTTAGGTTCCTGTTTCGCTCTCTTTATATCTGTTATTATCGCTCGTCCTTCCGTGGTATATGGGGAAAATCTGAATATGAGCGGTCCGACCCGGCCCGGCCCGGCCCGACCCGGCCCGTGGCGACGCTATTGAGAAGCTCATATCTCTGCAACCACACGTCCGATTGACAAGCGGGCATCTTTGCTGAACAGCCCCATCCAACCTACCCTGTTTGAGACCAGTAGCGACTCATGTGGGTGACTACCACTGCGCGTGGCGCGTGCCGCGTGAGGGGTGCTGAGAAGTGTTTTCTCGCAAAAACTTCGCAACGGCTGGGCAGATTGTGTGCAAATTTGATGTGTGGTTAGGGATCCCTCAGCCGCCAGTTTCCCACAAGTCAGGGGCGAGGTGACTGCACGTGCGCACGTGCTCAACCCTATTCTATATATCAGGAACGGCTGAACCGATTGTGTTCAAATTTGGTGTGTGATTAGGGACCTCTCAGCCGCCAGTTTCCCACAAGTCAGGCGTGTGGTGCCTCTGCACGTGCGCACGTGCACACCCCTATTATATGTCTCAGGAATGGCTGCCCCGATTTTGTTATAATTTGTTGTGTGGCTAGGGACCTCTCAGCCGCCTCCTTTTCACAAGTCAGGGGTGGGGTGCCTCTGCACGTGCGCACGTGCTCACCATTTTTTGTTTCTCAGAAACTACTTGCCCGATCGAGTTGAAATTCACCATACATTTCGATCGCGCTCGCCCGTTCATCGCGGACTACGGCGCCTTACTGGCTGTATTGCTTTCCACTTTTCAGGTTATGTTTGATTGTTTGCATTTGCTTGCATTCTTGCTTGTACTTTGAGCACAGGTTATATAATTATTAATATTTAAAATAACCGCTCCCAAACAACCTCATCAACTCAGATATTCCGTTGCTTGGCAACACATATCACTGCGTAAACACGTTT
>JAXIVJ010001720.1:125000-128893 GCA_036785665.1 Chirona hameri
TTATCCGGGTTCCCCGCAGGGAAACCCGGCGAAACCCGCCGGGTTGCCCGCAGGGGAAATTTGACTGCGGGGGCAGGCTTGAGATGACTTATTGCACAGTGGGCGTAAAAGAGGATTTAGCCTCGCGAAACTTATTAACCCCTATAACTTTTTTTTACCTTACAACATGCATCAACCAGTAAAACATCATTAGAAAGCCAATTAATCAAGGAATACATTATGTTAAATAGCGGACATGTTGCAGGGCTTTTGTAACGCGGGGATTGCTTGCAAGTTGCAATATAGAACATAAGGGTTAAAATTTGGATCTCCTCGGATTTCCGGAATTACTGGACTGATTTGACCAATTCAAACGGCCTTCAATGTCCCTTGAAAATTTGTGGGGGAAACCTAATATTGTTGACCTCGGGGTCACTGATGACGTCACAGGTCACGTCAAAGACACAATGTTTGACCGTGTCATAATGGTCTCGGTGGATGGAATTGTCGCGCAAAATTGCGATAACGCATAGGCAGTCAATAAATCGGTACGATTCGTGTGTCTGACACTTCTAAGTACCATTCTAAACTTTGTATGACCTTGAGTCAGGTCAAGGTCATCCGAGGTCACGAGGTCAAACTGACGATTACGGTCATTAGGCGTTGTAACACATGTGTATGGGTTCGTTTTTCGTCTCGAAGCCGAAAAATGACCATATAACATTGTTTATTCCATAGAAATAGAAGTGAAAAGCAAAACGTAAAGGCATTTGTATGCATGGTAATGCTGTGCGAGGTGGTCGATTTTGGTCTTTGAAAGGTCTTTGAAAGGTCTGGTCGATTTTGGTAAGGTATTTTTGACGATATCGACTTCAAATTTGGTACTCATATTCACTGGACACGTCTCGATCACATATACACATATATCACATATACACATATATATTGGGTATAAAACTCAATTAAAACTCAGTGTTGGATAACTAATTTGTTTGTAAAATATTGCAAAAACTATATTTTTGGGTATTTGGATTTTTCAAACTTTTGAATTTCAATAAAACTCGAAAATCCGAGATGTCAGTTTGATAGCCAAGTCTATTTTCAGTCATCTGGTATATGATAATTGAATTTGTCTTAAAAATTGTACTTTTGACAGCGTATTTTGTAAACCCTTATTTTTCAACAAAAACCGCAGAACATGACGTCACTCTGACGTCATTTCCGATTGACCTATCATAAGCTAATATTTTTTCTTCAAAAACATGTGTAAAATTGATGTGAGAGAGGGTACTGAAAGTTTGGTGACGATACCGGTGTTGGTTTAGGAGATATCGCAAAATAACGGGAGGGGGGATAGCCCCCCCCCCGTTATTTTGAGCCCTCCATTAACTCGCGGGTTAATATGATTTTGCAACACTAATAATTTTAATAGCGTGCAATAATGAGGTTTTTGAGGTATCCAGAAAATAGTTTGGGCAGCGTTCAAAACGTTTCGCTTGTTTGCTGACTGGCCTTTGCTGACTTGTTTAATGTTTAGATCGTAAATTTTCACACAAATTGTGCAAATTTGCCATCCTAAATGTATTCCTGCTTTGAATTAGGGTTAGGCTGTTCCACATCAGGGAAATATGGAAATATGGATGTGGCCAGAACTTGAAAGATAAGTATCTGTTGTAGAACTTGGGGCACTACTCTAATGGCTATCCCAAATAAATAACCCAACATTTTGCTCTTGGTGTATCCTCGGGGTGTACAAGACAAATACATGAAATTAGTACATATCTGCTACAAGCACAACTGCTAAATGCGCAATGCATTGTACCATACCATATTGTATATTGGTCTTCCGAGGGCCAATCGTCTCAGAGAAACGCATTAATATTATTCGAAACGTTCAAAAACGAAACCTAGGTATATTTGACAACTCGGTTCCGGTAAGCTATGAAAAAAGTCATTTTTTGCCATGTCCTTAGACAATTGATGCTTCGGCAGACGTACATTTCCCCCTATTTATTATTTACGCATTTATACTTTATGGGACTATTCCAGGTAGAGGTAGACCTTGTTCATGAACCTTACATTTATTTAATTCTTTTATAATTTCACAGCACTATGACGAGTTACAGCTAGTCACTATCACTGCTGCTGTGACGCTCTGCTGTGATGCTGTGACAGTCTGTCCACCAACCAATGTGGACGCTTCTGAGTCCGCCGTAGTTCGGTAGTGGTTTTATATCATCGTTGAAATAAAAACCTTCAAATGCGAGCTTAGATCATATACCATGCGCTGGGTTCCTTCACTCGGGCGCTCAAGTAAATACGGAAACTTCTTGCAAAATGTTGCATAAAAGGCTGAGGGGCAAGTTTGCTCAACTTTTTCGAGCTTGACCCGTTATATAAGATCCACATCCTGTTGCTAGTTTTGTTTCGCTACCTGATGATACTTATGATATCGGCACTATCTAATTTAATTATATTAATTTTAGGCATCAACAGAGATAAGGCGATATATTTAATATTTATTTGCCTTATTGATTTGCTCAATCTTCTTGATCTAATTAGCATATGCACGACAACATATCATTACATCACACTATAACACACTAGGTTCGGAAAATGCAAGCATATTGTTTCATCATCACATTTGCCAGAACATTTAAATCGCCTGTGAATGATGAGTTTTTAAAGGTGATGTGAACTCTTGTGTTTAAGGTCCCATTCCTCTACGAAAAAAAACATCGAATGATCAAATAAATGTGATATTGGTGATCAATGGATATTTTGTAGTCGATTGATATACATTTTGTTATCGCACTCGGTAATAAAAAATTTGAGTTCCGCGAGGCCGGAACGCCCACTGTGCATTGTCTAGGGGGGGGGGGGCAACCTCGGTAGTAAAAACAAATTTCGCTCCTCAGCCATATGCTGTTGACGGGGGGGGGGGGGGGTAGGGGTAGGGTAAAGGGTAGGATCGGGTCGTCAGAGAATCTCGTTTTGTCGTCTAGTGTGAATTTATTTTGCTCAGGGGGACCATGGCATCCGTCCCCCCCCCCCCCCCCGCCCCTTGGCTGCGTCCCTGCACCCACTCCACACCACATTTTTTTCGTGGATCCCAGATGAGTCCCTGAAGTGCTTGAACAGGTCAGAAGGGCATTGAAAAGGTCGGAGGGGCCCCTAGACGATATGGAGGGACCCTAGGCCTTTCAACAGTAAGATTGCAGTTGTCCAGGGTATAAAACTCTTTTTTTTTGCGCCGCTCCGCGGCACTATTTAACTACAAATTCAATTATATGCGGGTTAGCAAAACAACGGGCCGTTTCTCGGCGCATTTATGTGTTATGTTGCTACTTTCCTATATAATTGGGCAAAATAGTTCACTTTAACAATTTTTCCCGCACTTTTAAACGCACAATAACATTTTTAGAGGTCCGCACCATCGCAATGCATTGATGCATTTGCATTGACGCATTGCAGATGCATTGACGCATTGATGAGCATGCATGCCCAGGCGGCGCAATTTGTTTAAGGGTTCCAGGTCTTGAGCTTAAAAAGAATATTCCAAGTTGGTATAGATTCCAAATTGGTGTCGCTGGTTCCAAAGTTGATATGGCAGCTTGCTAACTCCAGGTCCTACAAGTTGGTATGGCCCATGTCGTACCTGTCATACTGCATTTTCCATCATTGTAACTTGCTTTTTTATCCGTTTTGTTTGGACCTTTCAACGGCTTGGGAAGGGGCCCTTTCAGCGCTCGGGAAGGTGGCCCTTTCGAGGCGCCGCACCCCCCTGGACGAAATCCTGGCTACGTGCCTGATCACCATTGGCCATTGTCATCACCACCACCACTATAAGCAATGCAAATTGAAATCTACAATTAATAGGTCGACAAGCAGTGGCGTAGGCAGAAATTCACAAA